>BMAV01001714.1:204814-225495 GCA_019973955.1 Trichonephila inaurata madagascariensis
ATTGTAAATACTTGCTGCTTTTTTTTTTGTCTTTGTGTTGTGTCCTCCAAAATGCCGCTGTCTATTTAATGTGAACATGTAACATAATTGTGCTTTAATCTGCTGATGTGTGCTCATAATAAAGAAGGTAAAGCTATTCGGAAGACGTCGTTTTCATCTAAAATGATAATCACATACACCGGCCAACACTACTTCAATATATATATATATATATATAATCTGCAGGTTTTTATGTTCTGCATTCAACTCTTCTCTTGGTTTGCTGTCCAGAAATAACGCAAATAATATCCCACCGTAGTCACGCCTTGCTTATCGTTTCTCAAAACTCAAGTATTTTTCAATAGTACGCGTTTCCCCGAACCGATTTTACTCTGCCGAGTTGATTCAATATTTGTCTGTCTTATTCCGGGGTTTTTACTTAGACACATACATGCGCGTGTATGTATAAAGGTTTTAGATTTTTTTTTTTAAATTTATTTTCTTTCATTTTTTTTTTTTCTTTTTTTTTCTGTCTTCTAAAAATAAACGTCTTGCTTGTTGTAGGTTGTTCTTTAACTTCAGATTTGATAGCTAATATTGTTGTGTAAAATTATTTTACAAAAACAGACAAATTCTGTTTTGATTTAGTGTAACATGTGTGGAAATTTTTGTGGGGATGTACATATGCTAGGGATTCCTAAATTTCAAGGTCATATCTTTTTATAAAGAATAATGAAATGCAACTAACTTTTAATCTGACACCATACGAGATGTATAAAATAGATTTATTGAAAGAGAATGTGAGACAGAATAATTTTATTTCGCATTACGTAATGATTTCGAAAGTGAAAATAATTCCGTCTAAAACTGATTCTGTGCTAAAATGGCTTTCTTCGGTAAATGTACCAGATCTGGTACTAAACGCGGAGCAAATTTTCAGACAGAAAAAATGTCTCAATTTCCATGAAAATTTGCAACATTGTAGTTCATACAACTGCTCATAATATAAGGTTTTTTTTAAATTTCAGAATATTCCATAAACAATTTTTTAATACGAAAAGGATAGTTCATTTAGCATTATAATATAGGAGAAAAATGCGAAACACATTTATATCATAAAATGAATCAACTTGGATAAAAATAGTTAGTATAAAAAATATGCTGCTTCCCATAGGATAGGGACCCAAAGTATAATTTTAATGTTTCAGTTCTTTTATATCTGAAAAAATATTCCAAATTCCGGCCCTATTCTTTAACATTAAGCGAAGATATCCTTAAAATAGTTTTGATATATAATCTTAACTTTATTCAATTTTAAACTAAAAATCTTATAAGTTGTTGAATAGTCAAGAATAAGTCTTTTTCAATTTATTCTTTTCCATTTGAGATTATTTTTGTTAAATAATTCCAAATTTCTACAAAACATCTCGAGCTGTTATGTAAATATAAAAAAAAGTCTAAAGTTATACTTAAATTAAATAGTTTCTTAAACAAAAAGTAAAGCTAGTTTTTTTAACTACGGATAAAACGGCAGCTCCTGCTTTCGTGAAATCTACGAAAGTCTGAACTTAACGCGAAGCACATTTTCAGAGAGAAAAATATCTCAATGTTCATGAAAATTTTAAACTTTAAAATTCATACATCTGCTTACACAATATAGCGTCTTTAAAATTTAAAAATATTTATTTTTTCACTTTTTTTATTTTTTCACACAAATATTTATTTTTTCACGTAAAAGGATATTACATTTAGTAATACTGTACAGGAGAAAAAAATACAAAACACACATTTTATACCAGAAAAAAGAAACTCGGATAAAAATAAGTAAAATGATAAAAAAAATTTATTCTCCACAGGATAGCGAAGTCTGAATATAATATTAATACTGGAGTACTTTTATATTTGAAAAAGTATTCCGAATTTCAGGTCCTATTCTGTAACATTAACCAAAGACAGCCTTAAAGAAATGATTTTAATCATTTAAGCGGAGAGAGAAAGAAAAAAAAAATAAGGAAAAAACTTGTAAAAGAAAAATTTTAAATTTTCAAAAAAAAAAAAATTAAAAAAAAAAATTCTCCTATATTTTAGAGTAATTTTTTTTTTACTACGAAAGGAATTGGGAATAAGCAATGCTGCTGAAAAAGTAAATCGATTGAAAAATGTTACTCCGTCGCTTTTTTTTAAGGTTAAATATTTTTTCTGTAATGATTTTCCTCTGTTTTCATATCCTTTGTTCGTTAAATTGATTTTATTTCTTGTTCTCTAATTTTTTTTTTCTCTTTCTCTCCCAATCTTGCAGCATGCATTCAATTAATTTCAAAGATGAAAATTATTTATTCGTATTTGGGGGAATAAGTAAAGGAAATGCATTTTTTTAATAACACCTGTAATTGAACTGCTAGTTATAGGATATTAATGAATAAACTTCGCATCAAGTATTTTAAGTGGAAGATACGCACGATAAGAACTAAAAAAAATAAAAATTCAGGAAAAAAGGAAAAACGAAAAAGTAACGGCTTCATAATGATTTAAAAACATCGAAAACGAATGTTACATTTTTAAAGAGTTTTTTTTTCCCCTAAAAAAAAAAATTAAGGAAAGAAATGTGATAGGGGGAAAAAAGGAAAAATCAGATATATATAAATATATTTTGGTGCTTTAAAAAAGTTCATAAAGATGGTAAAGAAAAAAAGAAAAATGAATTTAGAAACACGTGCTGCTTCATTTAATGTGTTTTTTCTAATTACAGCACAGGATTAATACTACGCATTATTGTATTTTCTGTAAATTTCTGTTACTTAATCTGTTACTTTATGGAAATGTTAGATAAATAGTATGTTTCATGGTTTGTCTCTGAGAGTATTTTAAAAAATTATATATATTCATTGAATTTGTAATGCCCAAGATATTGATTTTAACTGTTAAATGGTTTTATTTTATTTTCCGTTAAGGTATCCGACTACCTGCGACAACTTTTTTTTTTAAAGAAAATGGTGACATGGAGATTTTTTTGTGGTTTTTATATTTATTTAGTACATTTTAAGGAGAAAAAAAAGAGGCTAAAATTAAGAAAAAAAATAATTACTTCTAAAATGAGAAAAAATGGGTGAAAATTGACAAAAAATTACATACACGGGGCCTGCTCGGTACAAATAGTAAATGAAGAAATTCTCAATTTTTCAATTTTAATGTATTACTTTGCTATTCCTTTCTGAAGTGACCTTCAGGATAAGAGATTTTAATTTTTACAAAAACTAGAGCACTTTATCTCTTAATATATAAAATTGGTTATATTCCCATAAAGAACTGTAAATTTTGTAATAAAACAGCGATTGATAAATCTGAAGGTTAAAACATTTCTAATGTTATACAGAACATACACAAAAAGTTTCAGCAAATTATTTAAACTTGAGCAATCGCTGTCCCCATTTGAGCTTTTCGAAAAAAATACATTTAGAGTAAAATGCATTTTAAAGTTTGACATCTTATGTAAAGTTATTACATCTGCTTTTACTAAAATATTTGCAGTTTTTGTTCTAGTGAATGGAAAATAAAAAAAACTTGGTATTTTTATAAAGCTAATAAAATGGCTTATAAAATAAAATCACAAAAAAAAATTGTTGACTTTTTTAAAATCATGATTTTAAGGTAGTCGGATACCTTAAATACAGGTTTTTCCTGTGTGTGAAATTTTTGAATCAGTATAAATCCTTAAGTACTCTTTAATAAAAGCTTACAAGCATAAAAAAAAATAAAATGCGATAGTCCACTTTTTTTTGTTTTTGGTAAATGTCACCTCACCTCAACTCTATATTTCTGTACATATCTGCGTTATCTCTTGTTAACAGGAATAGTGAGCTTGTTGCCAACAGGAAATTCTTCACATACGTAGAGAACTGCCGCTTCCATTTCTCTGGTGTTACCAGATAGCAACGTGGAAAATTTTGTTTTTACAGAACTAACCGATACCATTCCCACCAGATCGGAAGTATCGATAACAAAGTTAAATTTATCTTAAGTTAACCATTACTGATAGCAATAATTGCATGAGATCTCTCTCAAATAGATAATGTCTTCACCAAATGTACCAGAGCCAAAACTAAACACGAAGCACATTTTCAAACAAAAAAGGAACTAAATTTTCATGAAAATTTGAGGGATAGCTCATTTAGCATTACGGTATAGGAGGAAAAAATGCGAAACACATTTTTATACCAGCAAAAATAGATCACCTCAAATTAAATCGAACAGTATGATAAAATAAATGATTATGTATAGGATAGAGCGAGAAGTCTGAATATAATATTAATGTTGGAATACTTTTTTTATCTGAAAAAATATTCAAAATCTGGGTTCTGTTCTTTAACGTTACACAAAAAAAAGCCTTGAGAGCCTGAACTAAACTCGGAGCACATTTTAAGACAAAAAAAAATGCCTTAACTTTCTTGAAAATTTGCTACATTGTAATTCATGATCTGTTGATAATATAGCGTTTGTAAAATTTCAAAAATATTCATAATTTTTCATTTTAACATGAAGAGGCAGTGGCGTAACGTATATTCCCGTAACCCTCATATCGTGGGGAAGGGGGGGGGGGGCAACGCCTGCCTGCCGCAAAGTACGTATTTGGGCTTAGGGCCCAAAACCTGACTTTGCAGGGGGGTGGCCCTAATATTCTCCTTTATGCCATTGTGAAGAGGGATAGCTCATTTAGCATTTCGTTATAGAAGAAAAAATGCGAAGCACACATTTTATACCAGAAAAAAAATCAACTCGGATTAAATTGAATACTATGATAAAAAATAAACGATTATATATACACGAACAGTGAAGCCAGAATATAATAATGTTTGAGTACTTTTTTATATCTGAAAAAGTATTCATCATTTGAGTCCTATTCTTTAACATTAGCCGAAAACAACCTTAAACAATAACTCGAGTCTTCCTTTTAGTGGGCAGCGTGTAATAATGTGAATAAGGAACTGTGGCTCGGTGTATCCATCAATTTCACACAGCGTGTTATGAATATGGTAGTTAGACGGAATGAATATAATAAGAGAATAACTAACAATAAAAGATAATCGTGTCATAATTTTCAAAATCCAATTCAGCCCATGATTTACCGACTGTTTTTTCACGTCAGTAGGCATTGAAATATTGCTTATGAATTATTTTGTATATTTACCACTAAACTACCTATTTTGTGCGAATTGTATTGATTGAAGCTTATTTATATATATAAAGTAAAGGAATTTGTGTGTGTAAGAGTGAATTTAAAAAAAAAAAGCACCATGGACACTTAGATTAAATTTTGGAACTTATGATTGTACGGGTACGCTTATCCGACTTGTCTTTGGAAAGCATCGTTATCGTTTTAGTCTTTTTTTTTTTGAGTCTATTTCCTAACTTGATAATGAGTAAGTTTTAAGAAGGCTGCTTGAGAATACTTATTATATATAGTTTCATACATTTAGAAAGCAATGATAATTTTTAGAGAAATATATGTATATTATGTAGGTAAAATATTATTTGACTTTATTTTAAATTTTAATGGGACATATATATTCCAGTTTAAATTTCTTTTTAGTGCTAGTATAAGTATAATAAACCAGAAAAATCATCATGTTAACCTATTTTTTAAATAGAAAGAAAAAAAATAGGCTATAACTGATAGCTGAGTGAAAGCTGTTCATATATTTGTAGATACTATTATAAAAAAATTCCACTAAAAATTGCATTCTGAAATTTATATAAATAAAATGAAATAAATTGTCTTACAACAAGAGAAGAATAAAAAAGGTGCTAACTAAGCTATTCTCAGAACATCATAAAAAAAATTGTGAAACATCATAAAAAAATTACATAATGCAATCAGAATTAAAGACTTAACGAATTCAATTACAATAACGAAGCATCAAGAGTGTTGTCTCAGTAAGCAAGTTTGAATCGCATCCAGTTTTCTAAAAATATTATGTACATATCGGTGCATATATAATAGATTTCACCTTAGGTACAAAAAAAGTATTGATATAATTTCTTTACATCTGTACGTTTAAACAGTTAATCACATTTATTTATTGCGGTTAAATTTTATTATTTTTTTAACTTTTAAAATTTGTTTCTTATAGAAATTTTTTAAAATTTATTTTTATAATTTTATCAATGTTTGCAAGTAAGATTTTCAACATAAAAATATGTTTGTGATAGAATTAAAAAATATGTCAAGTAAGACAAATAATGAAATGTTCTAATACAGGGTGTCCAACACGCGAACCGCATGTGGCCCGACAGTACATAAGTTGCGGCCCGCCGACTCTTTTTAAAAAATTTTTTAAATATCAGATTTTTAAAGTTTTCCATTTGGAAATTTATTTAAGGGGAAATATATATATATAATCTGCAATGTATTTGCCTGTTAACTGTTTTTGTTTTAATATAAATCCCTTTTGATAATAGAAACGTCCTTTAGATTAAAATAGATTTATATTTTATCTAACAGTTAACGTTTGATTTTACTATAATAAATTACTTTTTTTAATAAATTCCGAATGGCATTATGCATATCTTTTACTATGGATGGTACATGATTCTCTGTGTGTGCGACTTTCGTTTCTCCTCCTCCTTTTCTGTTTGGAGTGCCCAAAAGGCTAGAGGCAGAGATTTTTTTTAAAGTTTAAAATATATTCAGGACGGTTAAGATAAAGGGGAACGTATACTTAATCGTTTGCGAATGACAGCGCTATCAAATTTCAACAATGTGTAACGAAAGATCAATTCAAAAGGAACTCCGTAATTTTCAAGAAAATGGCAAATGTAATATTTTAAACATTTGATCATTTTATTATTATATTATATAAATATTATATTATCTATGTCTGCATACATAAAAAAAAAAGTAATTCATTTTGTTTTAAATTTCCACTCCAATAAATGTTTCGTTTCCAAATCTGATATAAAAGTACATATTTTTATGTGCGGCCCGCGAGATTATAATGTTTTTCTGAAGTGGCCCGAAAGTTCATTTGGGTTGGACACCCCTGTTCTAAGAGTAAGTTTTTTATGGCAAAGTGATAATATCATATCGAGATCTCCCCATAATACATTTATCCCCCCCCCATCTTCGTACATATACGGAAATAAGTTTAATATCTATTCAGATATATATTCCCATTTTTCAATCTTTGTTTCAAGACCTTTTCATCACAATATTTAAAAGATAAATTTTCAGAGGAAAAAAAAAAGAGGGGGGGAGGGGTAATATGATGCACAAGTTAATAATTTAAAACAAACTTTTAAGGTTTCAAGCAAAAAACTGCATGTCAAAAAGTGCGAAAAATGTAATAATTTATTCTTATGTTCACACTAATTCGGGAAACGGAACAAAAATATTTTTTAGTTTAAAAATAAAAATAATAGTATTTGCATTATATATTGTTAAAAAAAAGAACCATAATTATTTTAGAATAAATAACATTAGTAATCGAATACCTAAAAGAGACAATAACGAAATAGTTCACCGAATAAAAATAACTTGTTTCTGTTTTTACGTTTACTTAACTCGCTCGCAAATCGATTAATTTAAATACTAGTTCAGATCACACAAATGCTGTTGTGCTTTATTACACACATCGTATTATCGACCCGCGTATAAGGTTCACAGGAGTTATAATATTGTATTTGCTTATTACAAAAATTTCGCACAATCAGAATTCTAATTCTCAATCTATACAAAGAAGGCGAGAGAATCCCGATCTCCCATGATGGACTAGAAAAAATTTGGATGGGGGTATCTTTGGTAAAAATAAAGAGCGTCATCCGATATCAGATGATCGTATTAAAATTCTTTAAATGTTCCGCAGACCACATTGTTACGCGCCGGTTTGTTTCGCCCGAAAGAAGAATACTTTTACATTCCCCCTCCCCCTCAGGGGAACAGTTCCCTACCTCAGGCATCTGGCGCGAGGGAAAAAAGGGCCCTGAGAGAAGACGAGCTCCCCATTGGCTGTTGGGTCCAAGGGAAGGGCGGGGCTCCGTTGACGATTGGCGTGGGGGCGTGGTTGAGCGGACGGACGAAGCGTAGCTCACGGCCGCGACAGAAACGTGGCCACCGCGTTTCACACCAAACTGCTCGTGCTTTTCTGAAACTTCGTTGCTTCTTTCCCCCGGCGTGGAACTGGCCGTAAAGCTGTGGCCAAACTTCGAAGACGTTCAAAGCCGGGGGGGCAGCGGGGACAACTTCGGCCCCGCTCTCACCGGCTTTCTTTCGTACCGGTCCGGCCACCAACTGTGTGGAAGCCCACCGACCTCGGTGGCAGCTTTTCAACCTTCCGGATCATCGTGCACCCCGTTCTCAGCGGGCCAAAGCGCCCCGTCCGGCGGCATGGCCTACCTCAAGTCATCGCCTTATTCCGTCAACGGCATCGGGCTGCCTTCACCTGGTGTCGACCTACTCCACCCCACGGTTGGATATCCCGGTAAGCTGCTTATTTTTTTTCTTCTCACCCCGCCCCCAAAAGAATTCGCAGACGGCTTAAGCGGCCGGACTTCGAAAAAGCCGATTAACGTGTGACTGATGTTAAGTGCTTAACCGAGAATAATTGTGAAGAGTCCTATAACAGAGCACCTTCTAAGCTTCCCCCCCCCCCCTCTCCCTGCCATAGCCTTATCTACATTAGCCCTCTGTCCTGGGTCTCACAAACATGCAAATTTTCTTCTCAAGAAAATGTGTGGGTTCATACCTTCAGCAGACTCAGTATGGATTAATCCAATGTCTATTTCGTTGAGCATCAACTTGGATTCCTTTACCAACTATAAAAACTAAAGGTTTGCATGTCACTTCTCTTATATTTCGTAATGAGATCGCAAATATGACGCTTACCATAAATCCTTTTGAAGAGCAGTTTGTAAACAAACGACCTCCACGCCCCCACCCCCTTCTCCCGCTCAGTACTTCCTTCGAATCCTATTTACTTCGTAGTTAATGTGAAAATTTTCATATCTTTTGTAAAACATGCAAAATCTGCATCATCAGAAGGTTAGAATTTGTAAATGAATTAATTCAATAATTTTATGACTTCAAGGGGAATTCATTATTTTTCTATAATTTAGATGAAGAGCTTACTTGTATTTTATATCCGACACTTCAACATTAAAGTTATAATGCTGTGGCTGACGATTTATAAGAAAAATTGTGATGTATTCTAGTTTAAAAGTAAGCTTTTCAGCACAAATATATCTTACCCTATTATGCCTCAAATATATAAGCCTACTGAAAAAAATACATGGGCGCTTATTTCTTTAGATTTTGTCTCTTATAGCTATTGCAGGTAATGATAAAAATGTTTACTTGAAAATTTAATAATACAATGAATATAAAAGAAGAAATTTTAAAATGTATATGTATTATTAAAAGAAGCATTTCAAATTTTTAGTACAAAAATAAAAATTTATAATATGCGTCTAAAATGGTCTGAAATTCTATCATGTACCGCTTGTATTCCAACTAAAAATGGTTTTTCCTGTTAGATTCCCACTAAATTAAAACCTGAAAAAGTAAGTTTTCTCCGGAATTGTTAAGCTTTTCCTGCTAATTAATCAATAGAAGTTCCTCTTTTTGTTTTATTAAAAAACCTTTTTTTTTTCCTTCTCAAATGCGCATTAATAGGCGTAAATTATTTTAGTTTAAGTTTACTTTTTGTTTGTAATATTCCTTGTATGTGTATGTATCTTTGACGTTGTAAATAATTTCTATTTATGTTGTATGTAATTCATTTAATTTGTTTGTTTGTTTGTAGTAAGGTTAAGAACACATGACTAAAAATGCAACAACATTGATGGTAAAAACAAACTTTATAAAATTCAAATGGTTAATTTTGTTCATAAAATATGATACCGATATTATACGTAAATTCTGATTTCATAGTATTTTAGAATTACCTGATGTTATACATAATAATTTAGCAGAAACATTAAATATGTATCAACATTATTGATACATTTAGCGGAAATGTATCAAAACATTACACAAAGTATTTCCAACGAAGATAAAGCGCTTATAAAAAGAAACCGAGATTCTTCTAGTTCGTTTTATTCTTCTTTAAGAAGGTTATACTTGTCAAGTACAGCTGTCTAATAATCTTTTACTTCTGAGGATTAGCTCATAATTGTTACTTCTCTAATCTTTTATCTTTTCTTTCTTTTATATCTTTCACTTTTATATTCTTTACTTTTAAATATTTTCAATGCCTGGCTTTCGGTGAAAAATTAAGTTTTTATCGTAATAGATTTATTCTTTTCTTTTTTTTAAATCTTGAAAATTTCAGACAAATTTCAAAAATTTGAAATATTTTAGAAGCACTGAGATGTGATATGCTTTTCATTAAAATAATAAAGTATGAAGCAATTAAACTACCTAAAATCTGATTTTTCACTTAAAACAAACTTTTGAGCTTTCGAATTTCATAACAAATTAAAAAGGAAAAAAAAAATTAAATAAATTACACTATATAATTTTTCTAACCCTTTACTGCATGTTTGCATTCAGGGAACTGTATTAAATTGCGTAGTCAAATGTGTTTATTATTTGCTTGTTTGTATGAAGTTATATAAGGAATGGTATACATTCATTTTTTTCTTAATATGGTAATGAACTAAGAATAATTAGTCCTGTAAAATAATAGTAATAATAATTTAAGGGGTTTATTAAAGAGAGAAAAGAGTACATAATTATGTGCAGAGTTTGGATAAATATATATATATATATATATTTTCTTAACAAAAAATTAAAATTGATATAGTTTACTTTTTTTTTTATCTTATTCATTATTGATTGCAATAATCACGATTTCAAGAGGGTAAAAGGATACCTTTATTAAAAAAAAACATAAAATGGTTTTAATCTTCAAGAAAAAACTCTTTTAATAATAAGTAAGCTATTACACACAAATTTTATATACAAATTAAATACTAAAAAATTAAACGTCTGAAATTGTTGAACACTTTCGGACAAAATCATAGCCTTAACTGAAGGATTTATGCATTATTTAAGTTGTACAGAACTATTCCGAAAATATTAGAGAAACCTCTTCGTAAAAATGCGTCGTATATTTGTCTTTCTTAGTCTTGGGAAGGTCTGAATATTATTGATCATGTACACCTCTACAATCCCCCCTCCCCCGGAAAGTCTCTTGGCCCAAAAATGTTTTTTTGTAAAAATAGAAACGAGGTGTCACTGTTTGAAGCTCTTTCGTTTTGGCTGTCGTCCACTACACTGTCTTTATTCTGTAGTGCTGACAGTTCAAATACTTCTCCCATTAGCCCACCCACATCATATTTGTTTTGTTTCGCTCCAAGCTACTAATCTAGCAAAATCCGTAGACACTGTAATATGAAGAGATACATAGGTTTATTTATCTGTGATAAGCCTTTCTTGAGAACTACCTTTTAGAATGCAAAATATAATAAAATAAAAATAAACATTTTTACCCCATATTAACGTATCTAAATTAATAATTATCTGAATTTTTAAGCATAAATACACGCAATGATTTTCTTTAATGACGAATCTATATTGAAAATTTTTCATACTGTCAGAATAACTGTATGTGTGCTTACAAACATTCTTATCTTTAAATAAGCATGATGTCACTATATGTATGCAATATTCAATCAGGTTTACAGAAAAAAATTTTCTTATACTCCCTTGTATTTATATTTTTTATCATTTAATAAGATAAAAAATACGTGTGCGAATCTTGTTCATCATTTAATTTCTTAAAAAACAAATGTTAAAACCAGAGAATAATTTTATTTTTTATTATATCTTCTCGAATTTATAATGAATTATCATTTTTATTAATTTAAAAAAGTATTAAAGACTGCATGAATTTTAAAAACAATAATGCAACTGTATATACATAATAGCTTAATATTTCAAAATGATAAAAACTATACAGCTTCAAGGTAAGGATGTACAATAAACTTAATACATATTTTATAAGACGTCGTGAATTTGTTTTAAAAAAAAAATTAGATGTTAAAGCTACTATAGAATTCTAACGTTTTGTCGATTTTGAAAAAAATTAAATAAATAAGCCTGCATGCGATGGAATAAAAAGGGTAAATTTCGTTAATTTTAACTCTTTATTTTTATTCACATAAAATTTCTTCTAAAATTTTAAAAGAGGGGGAGGGGCTGCTGTGTGTGTTACACAAAAGATCAAAATAAAAAATAAATCAATAAAAAACCACGGATATATAAACATGAATTCCTTGGAGACCTCTATCATTTTTCTTTAGTTAAAGATGATTTAAATTAATTATCAAGATTCTCCATTGTCTCATCATTATAAAAAAAATAAAATCAAGAGTCTCCATTGTGTCTTATCTTCTTTCGATTACAGCATAAATCGCGGACTCGTGTCAGAAAGCAGCTCTTTGAATTGAATTCTTTTTGTGAATGGTGGGCCCTTTGCCCTGTAGTGGATGTCTCCCAGCACGGACACGATTCCGAATAGATTTTCTGGATGACTAAGCTCGGGCGGCGAAAGCAAACAGCGCCATGTCGGGCCGGATTGTAAAGGCAAGCTGGGCACGTGTCGGTACAGATTCCAAGCGTACTCGATAAGCATCGCGGTCAGAACGAGTTTGGGGGGCCCCCTCAACTTCTTGTCTTGTAGAGATAACCGAATGGCTAGGCCGTCGCGATCTGTCGCCTGACTGCTTGTTGATGGTGTATCATCTCTGTGGGCCATCAGTTCTTCGGTTATCGGCACTTGTTCAGTCTATCGTCATCCAGAATGTTTATCGGCCTACCGACGGGGGCTGGCGATAGTGAAAATAGTAATTTGCAAATAGGTGTAACAGGACGGGTTTCTGTTTGCTTGCTAAAGGAGAAAACATCTCGATATTTACACTTGAATTAGTCTGAAGTGTTGCTGCACAATTCTTTTTAAAAGAATAATTTGTAAAAGTACTTACTCTCTTATTTATTGTGTTGATTGTAATGTTGTCATAGCAACCACAATTATATCGAAGCCTCGTAAACATGCAGAGAAAACGTAACATACTGCCAACATTGGTTTAATAATATATTGTGCATCATAGAGTATAAATATTTCTTAATGATATATGTAAATATGATATTAATACTGTGCATTCATGGAGTATACAAAAAATTATTGAATGTTAGTATTGGAAAATTTTATTGGGCTCTTTATTTTTCAGAATGTGTGTTTTGATGAAGTAAAAATCGGGAAATATAGCTCTTATGATTTCCATGCTTGGTTCAATTTTTTTAAATATAAAGTATGCGTCGAAAATATATAAAAAATGTATGGATTAAGGATTTTCATAGCATTAAAAAAAGCAACCGACTTATTCCACTTACCGATATTTTTGTTTATATTTCTTTCGACTCGGTGAATCTGATTACGTATGTGTAATCTTTTTTGAGACTATTTATTTTCATGAAAAATGTTTTAATCATCAGAATTATTTTTAGTTTTACGATTTGTAATTCTCTGAGTAGATTAAATTTTGATGTTCCACGGTTTCCTTCATCTCATTTACTGCACACCAAGGAGAAATTGAAGAAAAATGTAATAAACGCTCACTCGTGTCTGTTTCCCAATCGTAAAAGTGCTAAAATATGTTACTAGAATATGTAAAAATGTTAGAAATAGAAATGTTAGTATATATTTCTATCACTAAAGACGATTGAAGATATTTATTTTATTAAGGTTCGTATTCAGAATGACATTGAAATTTAATTTTTATTTGGAACATTAATACCTATATCCGTATGTCGAATAACCTATCTGTATCATGTGCCTATTAACGTAAGGCTGTCTTCGTGTAATGTTAAAGAATATAACCAGAATTTGGAATATTTTTCCCTGATGTAAAAGTACTTCAACATTAACATTATGCTTTGGCTTCGTTATCTTATAGAGAACAGCATATTTTATCATAACATTCATTTTTATCTCAGTTCTAATTTTTTTCTGGTATAAATGTGTTTCCGCAATTTTTCTCCTTTACCGTAATGTTGAATAAGCTATATCTTTAATGTTAAAATGAAAAATTAATTATTTATGGAATACTTTGAAATTTTTAAAATGCTATATTATGAGCAGATGTATGAATGACAATTCAGTAAATTTTCAGAAAAATGGAGATATTTTTCTGTCTGAAAATGTGCTCCGTGTAGTTCAGGCTTTCGTACTTTTGGCAAAGGTGACCTTTTAAAAGTATTTCATGTTTACATATAATTAGACTAAAAAAAGAGCATGTCCCTTTTAATGCGAGTTTTCATATTAAAAAAATGTTTCAAATATCAGTTAGGTATTCCGTCATTCTCCGCGGTTTTATCATTTATGTCAAAATTTTCTGACCTAATTTTTCCTCATTCTAGATTTCCCCCTCTCTTTAGGCAAAACTTTTTACTTCTGCAAGAAACATTGAATCATTGTCTAAATGTTTTAATTCTTTCTTTTTATAATTGCAACCAATTCAATTTAAAAAAATCTTCAATGCATTCTCTCATTTTACTTTATGCATACTTTATGCATCCTGCGTTTCCCTCAACTACATTTAATACATTTTTATCAGTTGCTTCTTAAACCGATTATTAAATCTAGAAAAAGTAAAATTATTACTATTATTACTATTGAAATGCAAATATCGTAATTTAAGCAGAGGTTTATTTTTTTTATAAGCAGCTATCTTTTTATCGGTCTTTTTATTTATTTATTTATTTATTTATTTATGATCATCTAAGAAAGCACTGAAGAACTTTAACGAGCTTACAAATTTCTTCCAGATGATTTTATAAACAAAGTAATAACTCTAAATTACACCTTTAAAATTAAATATGATCTATTTCAGGCACAATATTAGTAGTCATTTATATTTATTTTTAGTTAATCATTCAATATAATAAATACTTTTTAAAAATACAGACAACAATTGTTTATTCTTTAAAAAATATATGAAAATGCTGTAAGTGAATATATTTACAGAAGCAAAATGCTTTATTATATTTCATCCCCTGAAAAAGAAGAAAGCGCGAGAGAAATTATAGCATACAAAAAACAGCTAAATTCTGAAAATGATATTTAACTACAATATTCTTGAACACAGAAGACACATCTGTTAGCATGATGAATGCAAATAGATGGTTTCACTTTATCTTACCTTAATTTATCGAACATATCTTGTTTTGCTGATATAGAAACTGTATTTTATGAGCTATGTTTGAAATGATTATAATATCAACAGGCCAAAAGGTGAAAGATGTTTAAAAGTCATCAATAATAAAGGATACCTTTACTTAACCCTAGTATTTTCTCCGATCAACGGACACCATACACAATTTATTGAGGATCCTAATTTAGTACATCAATATCACTTATTAACTTAGACCGGGGACGGTCAATTGTCTTGACTCGAGGGCCACATTGTGGAAGCCAGTAGGCCACACCATTTTAAAATGATTGCATTCATTAGTTAACTTTGCCTCCAGAAAGGTATAAAAATCAATAAAATAAACAAGCACATTCAATTTTAGAATTAGTTTAGTGAGACATATGTACCCCTATAACATCTTTTCTAACTGCCTTAGGGGTCCGCATGGGGCACACATGCCGCTATTTGCCCACCCCTAGCTTAGGCGATTAGTAGGCACACTTTTATTCGTTTAATTTCCTTGTATGTATTGAATTGAAAGATAGTAACCAAGTGAAATTTTTATGAAAAAATATTAGTTAATCGAATTGTTTGGAAAAAGTTATATATATTCACACCGTAGCTTGAAAAATATACTAGTCATTTTTTATCCTGTTATTTCCCTTTATACTTTTTCAAATATATCAGTTGTATCAACAGAAGTATTCCAGTTTTGAAATTGAATAACCTGCAAGAACTGCAATCTTTCTGCATGAATTTCTTTTTATGTTTAAAACTTTTTAAATGTTGCTCTTTGGTTTTATTCTAAAAGGATATTGAGTCTTGCTTAAATGCATTAAATATTTTATATAAAGATATATATACTCCGGAATTTGTACTTGAAAATTTAAATGAAGGACAGCACAGTTGTGATCGATAAATAATGCTTGTTAATGATAGTTTTTCTGAATAACTGGTCTTAATTGCATTATTTTATAGTTGTTTATTTGTTAATTTTGCAAAAGTTAGCTGTAGTATTAAACATGGTTGTCTCATTTTTTTCATGTTAATTTTTTTTATTTCGATTACGTACTGTCAAGAATTTATAACTAACGTTTGCAATTGAGTCCAATAAGACAGTATGAGATATTAAGAATTTATATATATATATATTGGTTGATTTCTTTTCAGATAATTATATTAAAAATCTTCTAAATAGATTTTTTTTCCAAATCTTTTAAACTTATTTTAATTATTTCGGTATATTAAATTACAAATATTTTAAGTCTGAAAGACAAATTTTTTTTAGAAAACCTATGCTACCAATCTTTTAAAAAATATTTTTTAGAAATTTGAGATGAAATCGCCAACTATATAAAATTAACACTGAAATACTATTATGAAAGAAAAAGATAAGAGATGAAGCTCGCCTTAAAGTTGCAACATTTTACTAGATTAGAAGTATTTTAAAATATTTTGCGAAATCAAAACAAAAATATTGTAGCCCCATCCGGCATGGATACTCGGCAATTGTAAAAACTACGGCCCATTGACGAATTTCTCAATATTTCTAGTCATTTACATATTAATAAGGACTCAAATTTTAAATCATTCCCTATCGTCTCATTTCACATGCGAGAGAAAAAGTCTTGTACAATTATATTAATTCTTTAATGACGCATTGAAATTTGAAAGCAAAATAAATGTACATGTATATTTCTATTTGCTAAGTTTAAAAAAAAAGTATTTACTAAAATTAAAAACTTCAACCGTTGGACACAGTATCTAATAACATTGTTATGAAATATTAACAAATAGGGAAAAGAATTAGTTAATTTGAGGTATAATGCTTATGGTTCCTAACTAAAGAATGAGATGTACAGATACTTTTTTTTGAAAAAGAAAGCAATGAACTTTAGTTTCCATGCGAAAGCTTTAAATATACACACATGGCTTGTTTCCAAAAACGCTACTTTTACAAGTACATAACATTTGTTTTTGTAAAGCATGATGTTTATGTAATCCAATACGATCCAAATACTAATTAACTCTGGACACATTTTATCAAAGTGTCACACGTGATTCTTTATCAGCTGCAAGTCATAAATTTAAATATATTCTATTCTGATTAACTCCAGACAAAAAAAGGAACAAACTGACGCCTCATTTAATTTCTCTATCAATGACATAATTCCTTGCTCTTCTAGATTTCCCTTGACGAAATAGATATCTGCGATACAAGATTATTACAGCACAATCCTTATTACTATCAAATACGGGGATACATTTCAACAACATAAAAAATTGAGTATGCGAAAGTTATTATTTCATTAATAATTTTCACTCATTTTAAATATACTCTATTCAATTAAATAGAGCAGAGAATTGCGCGAGTGCCTTTGTTGAGTTCTTCATATAGATATCGAATTGTATTCTGCACTTGTGTGGCTTTTAAAATGTTTTTTTTATAAACGTGTAAAGCGGCGAAGTACATTTTTAAAAGGCTAAAACGTTTATTGTTCATATCGTGATATGTTATTATATCACAATAAAAATAATTATGCTTATGATTAAACAGTTTAAGAGAGTATATAATAGAGAGTACTTTATGAGATTAATGTATTCTATAGATTTTTTTTAAAAAGAATGTTACAAACATTTATAATTTGTTTTTAATAATTAATTCCATTGGTACATTTAAAAAAAATTTTTTTTTTTAATGTTTTAAGATTTTTTCAAAATTATTTCTGAAAATCTAAGGGTTATTTTTATTTTAAAATACTTGTTTTTTTAGCACCTCAATACAAATTACACTTAAAAATTAGAATAAAAACTTGACTAAGTCAAATAATAAATAATCTACCTTAAGAGATTATTCTTGCTTGAAAAAAATATAAATACAAGTGCAACATTTTCTTTCTTTGCATGTATACAAAGTTACACAAATCTTAAAAATTCTGATATTAAAATTAGGGGATAAGCCACACCCAATAATTAAATTTAAATTAATTGATTTGTTTCTTTTTAAATGCTTATTTCAAGGTGTGTTTTTTTTCTAGATATAAAAATAAATGTGTTTGGATAAAAGCATACATTTATAATTCTAATTTTCAAGTACGTTCAGCGTTTATTGCAGGAAGCAGAAAATGGCAGTGAAATAGGAACATAAAAAAAAAAAAAAAATAAACAAACAAATAAATAATAATGAAAGATGCTTTATTTGGGATTAGTAGGTAATTTAAAAGAATTATTCTTTATTTGAAACTTTGCTCCCACGCAAAACATGTCATTAAAAAAAAAAAATCATCAATGAAATACATTAAAACGTACTACAAAAAAAGCAAGCTCATTAAAGCAAGTCGATTTGTCAACGAAGAAAACAATTTCCAAAATCATTATCTACAATATAAAATGCCGATTAAATAAGATGTATTAATTACAATGACAGCTGTGATAATTAGCAAAGTGTCCAATGTGAAAAAATTGTTAGGATTTAAATCCAGGATTCGTTTTTAACAACTTTCCTAATGAATCCGCTTAATTTGTGTAATTCCGTAATCCCGTGTAACAACTATTGCTTATAGTGATGTTCAAAAAATTATTTTAAAGAGGATGCCACGAAACAAAAATTCGTGCTCCGGAGATTAAAAATAATAGTAAAAAAATAAAGCCTCTCTTTTCTTTAATCGTCGCATTCATAAGCTGAAGTCATACTCTTCTAGTACATGCTAATCCGAGACGTTTTTCCATTGAGTAGAAAACGTTTCAAAGCGAGTTTTTTCCCCTTTCAAGCTTGCTCCTCCAGCTCAACCGAGGAGCCTGATGAGCCCAGATTTGTAATTAATGCCAAATATTTTGAAGTGGGTATTAAATACATATTTCCGAATGAGATTTTTTCCCCCGCCCGCTCTAATGAGATTAGACTAAATCCTCATTCAATCCCTCAACTGATGATTTAGAATTTGCTTGCACGCCTCCTTAAGTGACCTTTAATTGCTCGACTCAAAACGATTAGCGGTCAATGCCAATTGCATATTTTCTTGAAAATGATACGTTTTTTACTAAAGCACGACAAAAAAAAAGCGCTCAATGGAATTTGTTTGATTATGATGTAAAAAGAGTATGGGGATAATTATAAAAGTTATTATGAGCAAAAATAAATTTTTTGAAACTGTTGAAAATTCACTCCAAAAAGGATTCGATACACTTTGATAGAGAATATAAATAAAAAATAATAATAAAATAAAAAGTTATACATTTTTGATAAAAATTTATGATCAATCCATTCATTTAATAAACATTAAATGAATTTGTTTGATCTCTCATGGTATTACTGTCAAAATGAAGTTAATCTTTGGAGAGAAATGATTTTTTCCCTTACCATTTATTTTTAGAATTATTTATCTTAATCTTTTTTTTTAAATTCAAAGTAATATTTTTCAATAAAATTAGGATTAATTATATTTATTTGCTTCAATGTATAGGTTTTGTTAAATCATTTTATGCAATTCATTTATTAGAGAAGGCATTTAACTATCAATTAATTTTCGATTGATCAATTTTTTTTATATAAAGTATAAGCTATTAAAGAGTTTAAAATGTCTGAGCTTATATTACTCAATCTATATTGGAATAAATATTTTACGATCTAAGAGTTGTTTGTACAATTGTACAATGCCCAAATATAGCTAAAAAAAATTATTCATTTTTTTTAAAATTGATTTAATGATTACAAAAAAGGGATTAAATTTATAAGTACGCACAAAGTTTGTAAATATTTTAGGTTATAAATTACAGAATTCCATTATGTTTTAGTTCATGTCTTCCATTATAATAAAGGTAAAATAAGTAGAAATATATATATATATAATATACGATTAGAAAGGTGAAGTGAAATTTATTTTTAAAAAAGAAAATATGCTCAGAAAATAAATAATTTACTTAATTTTAAGATTGTATTAAATAACATGAAAGATTAAAGAAAAAAAATTTCAGTTCAGCAAAATTACTTTTCTATTTATTATATTTTTCAAATAGGAATTGAGAGAGAGAGAGGCACTGATTCCTATAGCCTCTAGTACGCGTGCAGCTAACGGGCTTCTTTCCGTCAAGTTGGCGGAGCTTCATCGCTTGAGGTACCGAGTAGCGCGCTTACCTCACGACGGGCACTAGTTTTCCGGTGAGGGGAAAAGCTACTCTCGGCCAAGAGTAGTAGTTTGGCCGCGAAAGTGTTTCGGGCTTTGTGGGTCGTTTTAAGATGAACACCCTCAAGGTTTCTCGTCTCTTCACCCGCTTCAAAAGGCTAACGGGGTGGGGGAAGTTTTTGTTGCATCACACTATAAAATCTAAGTGAGCGGCAATATTTCTGCGACCTCCCGTGCATTTTTTTCATTGCCGAAAGCGTTGAGGATCGGATTTAAAACATTAATTTTGTGAATTTCATAATTCTACTTTATTTGCGTAAAATTTTCAACTTATTTCTAACTTTCAGGAAACTTTTTTTTTTCTTAGAGTTTATTATTTTTCTGATAGCTATT
>BMAV01001714.1:225595-270676 GCA_019973955.1 Trichonephila inaurata madagascariensis
TAAATTTTTTTTTTTTTTAATGAGTTACTTAAATATTTTGCTGTTTTTATTTAAAATGCCTTCCATGAAAAAAATAATCAATTTTTATTTTATCTAAAAAATATTGTAAATCTGTATCGTATACTCCATGAACGTACGTGGATAGTGTATTATTTGTGTGTATGTTGTATTCTTGTAATTGTAAAAGAGTATAGAAAGGAAATATTGAGCGTCAGAAAGCTGTGAGTTGAATTTGAAGGTGTATCTATATAATTTCAGAAATTAATAGTTTTTATGTTAACAGTATATCTTTGCATCGTTTTCCAATTATTATTTTACAACGAAATTCATGACAAATAGCATTTTGTGTCTGATAACGTTTGAATTACTTATACCTTATTTGTAATTGCTTTTTAGTGATATTACAGACATATCCTATTTTCATTGATAACTATTGGGTATTTTTGAATTTTTTAAAAATAAATAAGGATTATCAACAAAGACAAGCAAAATAAAGATTTCAATATTTCATTCAAACACTTAGCAATTTTTGGAAAATACTTTCATTTTGAAAGTTAAATAAAAAGAAAAGTATTATATAAAGTTATTTTAACACTACTTTTATGGTTTTCATTTAATACTCTTTTATTAGTACAAGAAAAAATGTACGTAATATAGTGCGTGAACCGCATAAAAACTCGCATGAATTTCTTTTATTTTGTCAAACTTAGTTATAAAGTCAACTTCATGACTTCGAGATAACACACGATAGACCTCACGAAGTCAATAACCTTATAAAAAAAATTACGAATCATAAAAAAGTTATTGTAATTGTTAAATTGACATCTCTCCTTTATAATTCTTAGTTTTATTTAGCATAGATAAAAAGTTATAAAGTAAAAGCTGTGAATTGAAAACCATTTTAATCTCGGATGAATCTATCTCTGTATCATTTGTTTCACTTTAATTTGTCACATTGTTAATTGTTGGTTATCATTAGTTGGAGATGCAACTTGATAGTATTATCATTAAGAGCTTCCTGTTCTTAGTGTCTAATTTAGATTTTTATCAATAAAGAATATTTCATTATTGTATAAACAATGTCGCAATCTTTCGATTCGTGTGTATGCAAATGTATTTTATTATTATTATTTAAAATTTGAAGTAGTCGGAACAAACATAGATAGTACCTTTTTTCTTCGATGCCGCAAGAACGCGAACTATTATTATGTAATACAACCATGATATATTTTGTATATATTTTTTATAAGGTTATTGAATGCAATGGAAAGCAAGTTCCCGGAAATCTTGTCATATGTTTTTAGCCGTGTTAATGATTTGGTATCGGATTATTTTTTGATAAAAAAAACAGAATAAAGACGTATATAAGTCTTACCTTGTAGAAAGAAACTATATTCCTTTAATCAATTGTCATACTAGTTGAATTTGAAGGTCACTTCAGATAAGATTGTGATACCTTGCTATTAATTATATGTAGACGAGACATATATAATTAACCTTAAATAAGTTAATTTTGCTTCATAACATTTTTTACGATATTAGGCTCCTAAAAATGAAAATATCAAATAAAATGCTCAATAGCTATTTATAACGGTGATTAAAATTTAATGTCGCAATTGAAAATTTTAAACACGTGATTATAAAACTTTTGTTATATTCCCCTTAAGATAACCTACCTTATTTTTAAATATATTTTTATGGTACTTAACTAATTCCAAATTTAATTTGCATCACTTTGAAAAAGCAAGTCGTATAATACGCTTAAGGCGTTTTGATTAAGTAGTTTATCTGACTTTTCGTTTCACACCTTTATTATTGTCTTAATCATTTTAAGTAAATTATTTTACAAAAATGTTTCTGTGGAAGTTAAAAACAGATGAAAGTTTAATCATCGATACATTTAAAAAAAGAAATTAATAGAGTGATTTAAATATTGAAATGGTAATAAAAAAGGTGTGTTCTTTACTTATACGTATTTCTTGCGTGAATGTTTGTGTTTTAATTTTAGCAATACCGTATAACAAAATTAACTATTTAAGATACTTCTGGAAATTAAAAATAGATAAAAACTTACCATTATTCTTTTTTTAGGTATACTTTATTCTTAATAAATGTAATAAATGTTCTTTTTTTACTTATAAATATTTTTTACGCAAATATTTTCTGTTTTACATTTAGCAGGATCGTGTAACAAAAATCAAATATTTAATGTACGCTCCCCTCCTTTTTTTTTACTTCTTTCCTTATGGATTAAATAACAATATACGCTTAAAATGCTGCAAAATATATTTTTAAAAAATTTAATATGAAGGAAAATATTGCTGTTATTGTGTTTTCAATAAATTGTGTCGAATCATTTTTCGCATCGGAGGAGACTTTTCCATTAATCACTCAAAAAATGTTGCTCGTAGCACGCAATTTTCTTCTACGAGTAAAATAATGTAACGAAAATGCGTTTTGTTGCATTTGTACTTAGGAGAAAATGAATATTCGAATGAACTTTCAGCGTTTCTTCGATGGCTTTTTAAACGCGTCCTCTCCTTTTCGGAGCATCTGAATGCTAGAGTCCGCTACGAGGCGCCCTAAAAAGCAGTTGGGTGCTGCGGTAGGTGAAAGAGTGATGAGGTTAAGCCTTCTTTCTTCCAAAGGATTTGAGTTGGAAAGAGGTAGCTTAATTTAATCCGCTTCTAATCAGATTGCGGATCTTACGCGAGAGAGACTGTAATTTATATCGCGGGTCAAACTGTCATAGGATCCGAAAGCGATTACCACGAAACTCTAAAACCATCGGATTAGATCGTTTCTTACTTGTTCATGTTGAGTGTGCTTTACGTATGTTGACACGGATTTTAGGATTGTCAATAGGAAAACCTTACTTTCCATTTCATCCATAGTTAGGGCACACTTTCGATTTAAGCTTCCTCCACCAATAGAGGGTATTGAAATGTGTACTAACACGAGTGCTGCTTACTTAGATCTTGAGTAGTTTTCAATTGATTTGATTTGAAAATGATTTCACATAAGTTCGTTCAAATATCGGGTTTATTTATATGCTTGCTTATTTTTATTGAAAATTTTTTTAAGATTTGAGGGGCATGTATTTATGGTTTTGTATCGAATGCTACGCTGATTATGTTAATTAATAAACTACATTTTTGTATTTAATTGAATTACTTCATTATCATACACTATAATTTAAATGGATAAGTAAAAACCGATTATTATTTGAATAATTTTATACTGAGTTCTAATGAATGAATTAAAATGAATGGTTTTTATGCAAATGTTAGTTGGAATTACGAAAAAATTATTCTTTCACAAGTTTGCGGCTTTGTGATTCTATTCTTTTATTATTATATTTTTGCAGAGGCCTAACAACTTTTTGGGTTGGCCGATGTTTTAAGTTAATAATATTTGGAAAGTAACTAAATTAGCTGTATGTTTATCTTTTTTAAAAGAATTTATACATTTTGAGAGTTATATTGCATTGGAACTAATTTTTTGGTTGGTAAATAGCAAAGTTAAAATAAAAGAATGGCGAAGATAATTTTATCTTAAATCCCTGTAATATTTTAAATTTTGATCAAATAATAGGTAATACGTTCTATTGGTTTTTTTTTTTTTTTTTTTTTTTTTATTGTAAGGTGAACTATACTAACTTTCAGGGAGACATCATGATTCTCGCAATGAAAACAACTTCATCTTATAAGTGATATTTATGGTAAAATATTTGCACATGAAAGATTAGAGAACTACTTAAATCAAAATTTGTCCATTTATACTTAGGATTATGAATTGTAATAGCACATAAAATAATTTATGAAGTTTTGCATGCTAATTTCTAAAAAAAATATTTGATGCTTTAATAAAGCTTTAAAGTTTAATAAAAAAAATGCTTTAAAGTAAAGTAAATTTTACAATTCAAAAGATCTTGATTTTTTTCTCCCAAATCACACACATTCTTTGATCTCAAATCCTTATTAAATATTCAATACATGAGCAAAACAGAATTATGTAGTTTAGTTTTTAACTTTTAAAAGCGTAATATAAATTAATTTAACTGTCTCCAATTCCAAGATTTATGGGATATTGTTAAGGAATGTAGTATTTATTGAATTATGTGTTTTAATTTCGAATTAAGCTTGAGTCTGTATTTTGTTTTCGACGATTTATGTTATGTCTAAGGTTAGTATTGTAGTCATTTTGATAAAGAAATGTGTTTTTTTGCTTGGTATCATTTTCGATGCTTACCTTTTCTTAATATAAGGTATAATTGAATTATTTTTAGTGAACTACAGGATTAAAATAACATAAAATTTCTGTTATTTTTTAAATTTTCCTTTTATTATGTTCAATCATGCAAGCTAATATCCTTCTTAAAGAGTAAGCAAGAAAGAACTATTCATTGCGTGTATATGTGAGTGTGTATTGTATTCTTTTTTTTTTTTTTTTTTTTTTTTTACGGGATTTATTTGCCATAATCTTTATTTTTATTATTTTATACTCCTTGAAACATATTTAAACTCGGATACATTTTTATTACAGAGTCAAATCTTTTTCTTTTAAAAAAATAACGTGAAAAAATGCATTATTTAATTGACTGTAAATATATTTATCAACCAAAATCTTGAATAAATTTTGATTTAATGTAAGATTAAACCGCGCCGTAGTACTCATTCGCCTTAACAATTTATAGCTGCTTAAAATTTATTTATCATTTTTCCTCTCCCATATGAACTGAAAGCTATTAAATTTCTATTAGAGAGTTATATTTAAAGAGAATAGGTAATATACCAACTGAGAAGAATTTTCCAAAAGCGTTTGTTTAAATGTTATCATTCAACACTATAGGCAATTATTTAGTTGCCGGTTCTCAGAACTACTTTTACAAGTTTATTTTACTTCGCTTTAAGCCTTTTCAGTTGAAATCATTATTTCGTATTTTATATCTAGAGCGCAGTTATTGTATCTAAATTTATTAACTTAAATTCAAGCATTTAAAAGAGGATTTGAAATGAAAAGAAGTATACAATGTATCAATTTACTTCACATTATAATGAAATATTTATTTAAAATGTAACTATTAACTATAGAAATACGTGCAGTTCATTATTATGAAGTTATTCATCCATTAAAGCATATCGAAGATAATGCATTTAGTAATGTGAAGGAAAATGAAATGCTGAAAATAGTTTTATGATGAAATAGGGCTAAGGGGAAGGTAGTACGGAGGTGACGTTGCAATTCCAGGAATTAGCAGTAGAGTTTGCCAAATATATCGCTTCTCTTTACATTAGATACTATGTAGCAGATTAGATAATACGAAACATAGAGCTTTGAATATGTAATAGAACTTTGAAGAACTTTTCTGTTTGGAAAAATGCTCCAAGTATAAATTTTATTCATTAGCAGGTGAAAAAATACCCTAAAAATAATTATAATACTAAAAAAATGCAGCATTCTGCTGAGTACAGAAATTAATTGTAATAGTAAGCGATTACTTTAATTTCGTATTGACCTTACTTAATTTTATATACTTCTGCCTTAATTGATTAGGTTTCATATTAAAATAATGGGAACGAATGGAACTCTCGATAATCTGTTTAATTGGATTTAATTTTGTTCTGCAATTACAGTTGGTCATTCTTTAGCTTTACGAAATTACCTGTACATATATATTTATCACCTATAAATCTGATCTTTCAGCTCGGGCTGTCTTCACTTCTGCAACAGCCGATTTCATCCTTAGATTTTTTTTTTGTTTTTGTTTTTTACAGTACAGTTTCTAGCTCTAGACGCCTTGACCTCGTAATTTACACTTAAAGCATTCAACACTATTTCCCCCACTCTAGCAATAAACAAGAATTAACGGTTCACTTTTGTCTCACGTTGTTTTTGAATAATGGGGGTGGGGAAAAGAGAGAAAGAACTGTCTTTTGTAAAACGGGAGGGGAGGGGGCGTGAATTTATCGTAAATATGTCATTGTCGAGAAGAAAGACGTGTAACCGAAGCCGATTTCCCTAGGGGTTCAAATAAGCGCGCTCTAAACCGGGTGGGGATCAAAAACAAAAACATTGCCCACAGGGACACTCCATAACTCGACAAGGAAAGAGAAATCGTGCCAAAATACATCTCTTTTGAAACATTTGGTAAGTGGCTCTCACCGTAATCGATTCGGATGCGTTATTTCACACTCGAAATTATTCCGATTTCTGTATTTTATCAGTGTTATAGAGAACACTTTTTTCCCTCCAACTTTCGTACTTAGATAAGGCTTTTTCTTTTCATAAATGAAACTGAAATGAGTCGGAACTTAACTGGGAGCTAGAGAAGTAGTTATCAAACTGTGGAACACGTATTGTAACAGTTACTTATAAAAGGTGTGTATGAGCAACTTTGAAATGTAGAGCTTGCTCACCAAGAATTTCACTGGCAAACAGTTTAAAAAGCACATAACTAAAACTTGCACACACAAAAAAAAGAAAAAATGTGCTTTTGAAAAAAATTTTATGCTAACAATAACAAGTCAGTAACAAAAACAGCTATCATTTTATTGTAAATTCTCTGGCTAATTCTGTTAGAAACGTTTTTTTTTTTTAAATTTTTTATTTTTATTTATTTTTTTAAGGACAGTATCTATCTTTTGTGTGTGTGTAATGAAAATAAATAGAAAGGTACAAAAATTCTGGCGAGCATTCATAGATTATAAAATATACCGCATATTTCTTCCTGTTTAGAGTATTCTAATTTCTATTCTTTCTGAGTTAGATATATTTAACGTTTTTTCCTTCGATATATTAAGAAAAATCTAAAAGTTAAAAAAAAATCGTGTCCAATTTGCATTTTTTTAGAAAAAAAATTCCAAGAGTAAAACTGCACTGTATGAAAATAGTTTTTGAATTATATATATAGTATAATAAAACAAAATACTAAATGAGAAAGAGTTGTATAAACTACAAGGCTATATATATATATATACACTATTTTTACTTTTATTATAATACACACACACACACACACACACACACACACACACAAGGAGATATATATCTGCTTACATCCGTACTGTGGTAGAGGGATTATCTACTAGCCTTCGGTAAATTTCTTCCCTAAGTATATAAATATTGAATTTATCTCTTTCACACACACTATTTACTTATATGTAGTTCCTTTTTTTAACTTAAATTCGAAAAAATTACTTCTAGTAAATTTGAAATTCTTCTAAATGAGCAAACATGCCTCTGAAAAATGTATGGTCAATGCACTAATAAGAGTTAAAAAATAAAGTGATAATTTTTTTTATTTTAATTTCTTCAAAGCATTCGTTCTTACGAGGGTTTAATAAATTTCCTTAAATTACTTTTCATTGTTTATTGACCATAAAATAATTGATTTTAAAGCATTTATCGCCAAAATAGCAGTAATGTATTAACCCAAAACGTAAGTGATTAAATTTTCATCCTTAAATTGTTTCTATATTTCCTGTTTTATCTAAAAGTAATAATAGCTGTACATGTCCTAAGCGTTACGGAGGAAAATTGATCTGTTTGAGAGTACTCCCACACAAGACTATCCCATTAAGTTTTGAAGAACGAATAAAAACTGGGTCACTGTTAAGTTATTTTAGTTATTTTTTTCACAACTACAAACCTCTCTTTGTAATAATACTAAAACAAAATTTTTGATACAATACTCCATTTCAATATTCGTTAAAATCTTGCAATTTGCACTGGGTAACACAGTTGCGTAACTGTAAAATTTACTTACAGGATATTTTCTTTTTATCTCCTCCCCAAGTCTAAGTCATAATTGCTAGAAAAGTTTTTCTTATTGCTATAATTATATAAAAAAAGAGTAATATTTGAAGTAGCGGATTAATAAATATACTAATCCAAAATCTATAAGAGTTAAACTTATTCACCAAAACACAATCCTTAACGTATGTCGACTTAAGGACAGTATCTTATTAAAATCGGATTATATAGATGTAAATCAAAGACTAAAACTGCGTTTGAAACTTATGTATCATTAAAAAAAGATGTAAAAGTAGGAAATTTATTGGCATCATGAACACAAAAAATATTAAATTACATGGAAATAAAGTGACAGAAAAAGGATTTCCTACAACAAATTTTTAACGTGTTGTCATAATATTTGGAAAATTTCCCGTGTTGATAGTTTGTAAATTGTGGTATGTCAGATTTTAAAGTATTATAGGGGGTTGTACATGTAAATAATTCCTGTATTCTCGAGGTTTTTGGCACACTTCTTGAAGTTCAGATTTTTGCTTATAGGGTAAGTTTTCACGATAAAAGCAGAATCAATTTTTCTATTTTTAAAACAATTGATCTCTCATTTTATATGCTTTTATGTGCCTACAAAAGCTATGTGTTGTAAATTGGACCAAAAAGATTAATAAAAATAGTACTATTTCTTATTATACTTTATTATTATAGCCCATTATTTTATGTTATATTTTTAATTATCTCAGATTCAAAATAGGCATATTTAATTGTTTTAGTCCAGATTTCATTGTTTTCCTGTTTTCCGATTGTAAATTGTTATTCGGTATTCTTTCTAAAATATAGAGCATTTTATTAGAAAAACAATTTATGAAAAATTTTAATTGGTTATCATGAACTAATATAAACTTATAATAAAAACTTATTTTGTGAAGCATTTTTTGGTACCTTTTGTTTTTTACAAAAATAACTACCATAAAATCATAACATGTTGAAAAATCACAATAAATCCATGTTTCTAAAGTCTTATATATATAACTAAAGAAAAAAAATTATAACAAAGTTCAAAAAAGGAAAACCAAATTTTAAGAATTTTTATTTAAGTAAATTATATATATTATAAACATATTATATATCTATAATTATGTAAATCTTTTTTAATTTTAATAAAATACAATAAATGAATGTAACTTGAGCTATTTGGATTATGAAAAAATTCTTAAAAATATGAATAAAATGAATGATTGTGGATTCAAATAATTGACAGTTTTTCTTTCAATTTTATTTTTGTTTCACAAGGAAATTGCACATTTTTTAAAACTATCTAAATTCTCTTCATGCTATTAATGTTATTTTTATTTTTAATTGGCAACTTTCTTTACTACTGTGTTAGTATCATTTTATATTTCATTAGCTATTTTTAAAATGCTATTACAGATTAAAACTTAAATAATAGTAGTCAGATACTTTTTATTAAATAATAAAGTATCATTTCATTTATCTTATTAAATACGATGAATGAAATTATAAGTGTGTGTGTGTGCTTTTTTTTAGTTATTTCTAAATACAGAAAATAATGAGATACGTATTTAATTTGTTTTTGGGGTTTTAATGAAAAATCAGTCAACTTACGGAGATTAAATGGTTTTACTGTTTGTAACGAAAACAAAGCATTGTTACGTTAGAGGCATACTTGCTCATGCTATATTTATTAAATTATTCTTATGACAGGTACTTGACAGATTTATCCTTGAAAACGGATAAAAAAGAAAAAATATGAGTGTATTTTAAAAAATTCCAGATCGATATAATTATCCCGTTAGTTTTGATTGCAGTATAATCTACATTTTTTTTATTATACTACTTCAATATATTTTTAAATTGAATTTACATAAAATTAGACAGTAAGTATAAATTTGCGAATGAGTTGCATACATCAGTGTGTATCAAAGAAAAATAATGAGCTGTATTTCTTTTCTTGTGTAGAGCTATAATCTCTCATGCTATCTCAAAATTTTACTCGTAAAACCAAAATTTAGGAAATGTTATTTTATACTTATTGACATGTGTGTGGATTCAAATACGTAAACTATTTATTTTATTTTTTTTAATCAAACAAAACATCAATACAAAAACGTCTTATATTCCTGATTTATTTACTATTGTCGTTGCTTCCATTTTACCTCTTCACATTAAAATTTTTATGATTGTACATACAAATATTTTAAACGTATGCTTTGCAAATAACATGGAATTTATTTTAAGGTACAATGCAACTTATTAAGTGTATATCAATGCGATGTGTCTATTATTTCTAAATTTACAGGAAATTCGGTTGCATGAAAGTCTGGAAGGAATTATTAAAACATGTGTGTATATATGACTGAGGTATATATACGCATTGCCTGTTCCTCTTTGAAATGATATATATACATATCATTTCAAATAGGAATGAACAGTTGAATTCTAAGAAAAATATATTGACGTTAACAGTCAGAAAGGTTGTCAAATATGGAATTTCTTTGAAAGAATAAATGAAATAGATTACATATTTCTGTAAGAATATAGAAGCTATATAATTTTATCTTGAGAATAATACTATTATCCCCATGTAAAAAAAAGAATTTTTATAGTTCCATAGTGTTCAGATATTCAAAATGAGAAAACTTTAAATTTCAAATAAGATTAGAAAGTAAAAGCATTCACTACGTAAGCCATTCCTTTGCATAATTCCTTGTAAGTATAAAAAGGCATTTGTATACATAGTTACTTCTTTCCAGAATTCGGGATAAGCCTCCGTTAGGATATATATATGATCTTAAGAAAAATTTAACAAAAATGTTTTGAATTATTATGTTTATATAACACGATATATTATAATGATAAAAATGAAATGGGTAGGCAATTTTTCCTCATATTTATTGCAGTATATATATACTTATTTATATATACCTTTAAGAAGAAAGTTATTGATGGCCTTAGAAAATTGGATGTATTTCATGATCTTAAGTATTGCGGTAATGTTATAATACGTGAAATAATTTCTATATTATCACTGAGAAATGAACTTTAAAAGTTTGAAAGGTAGTTGCATGAGAATAAGAAATGTGTATGATGAAGGATGGTTTTTAGGTACAGAAATCAAATTTTTGACATAAAAAAATTGGTTGATTAAAATGCTTTACAAAATCTTAATTAAAAATTATCATTACATCTATAAGAAGTTATTTGGTTCGCATTTTAAGTTTCAATTGGTGGAACAATGTAAAAATGACTTTCAATTTATTTAAATTTTAGAACTTTAAATTGCTTTAATACCACAAGAAACTTCACTGAATGTTCTATCTAATATCTATGTGTAAGAAAATACATAAAATATCTATCCTTTGTTTCAAAAATATACATGACTATTTAATTTTGATGTCGATTGGATATGAACATTAATTTTAGTGATAAAGAATAGAATTACTATCTGTTAGATTTATGAATTATAATAAATAAATTAAACAACATTTATTTTGTTTTTTTTCTATTTGTTGCTTTTGTTCGTTTAATTTTGAAAAACTAAGTTATTATATTTGTAAAATATGCAACATGACTTACGTGCATGAATAACAAAAAACTTATTTTTTATCTGGATGGTTTTAATATAGTAGGAATATATTCTTAATCCTTCTGCATTCGAAGTTTAAGCTATCTTTCTTATCGTGTCTTTTTTTCTCTTTTTATTTTCCTCCGGGCAAACCATTACGACTAAAATACCTTCTCTACAAATATATTTTGAGAATTTTTGGTATCGGAAGATTTTAAGCTAGATTTCTCTCTCTCAAGCTTTAGAGAATATTTAGTTCAAAATATCAAATACTTCGGAATTTAAAAAGGTTATAAAAATATACGACTAGCATATTCTTGCTGCATACAGCAAAGCTTAGAAATTAAAGCAGAAATACTTTTTTAGTTAATTACATGATTTTAAAATAGGAACTAAAATAAAATCAATTCCTATTGATGCTTTTTTTTTGCTTATAAATAAGAACTTATAAATTCAGAAAGAGTGAATCATTTAAAAGTAGCTTAAATTCATTTACTTCTGCAAAATTGATGCAAATGCTCTTAACGAATCACGAAAAAATTTTACATCACGAATAGTCATAAATATGATACTTAAAGGATGATTAACTATTGCATCATACCACGTATATTTTGTCTTTTACTAGGCTCTAAAAGAAAACTTTGCTCTTGGAATGGTAGGATTATTATCCATATGTTAAGATGTGAATGTATTAAATCTTATTCCTACAGGTAGAGTGGTAATCCTCTTTACTAAAATAAGTCCTTATAATAATGTACATATCCAATTGGATATAATAAAATATTAAATGACATTAAAACTAGAGAATAATTTTCTACTTATATTTTCAAAATTTTAAAGATGACATTTTTAATTATGATTTTTATGTACATTAAAAATTAGGGGGAATTGCTTCTTATGGCCCCCCCCCCCACACGCATTCTACTTTTTTCTAAAATCTTTTTTCAAGCGATTTTCCCTTAGTGGCTAAAGATTATCGCAAAGAAATACTGCTGGAAAATATTTACCACGATTAAATATTGCTTTCTACAAAAAGATAATACGTAGACCTTTATCTCCAAGCATCTACATAGTTTTTGAAACTGTATATGCACACACATATATACTCGCAGTTATGTATGTTATAAATACAGAAATTGGATAGATATATGCATGTGTGTTACTTCAATAGGACTGGTTTTTGTTTTGGACGTATTTATTTTTTGTGTGCGTGTGCAATTTCTTTTTCATCATATCATCTTTCTGATATAAGGAGGATTCTTCTAGAGTCACTATCGGCTTGTTATACATATTTGCTAACATTCTCATAACTTCTTGACTGTGTATCGACCTTTTGCTATGAGTTTTTGCTGCGGAGGACTCGAAACTATTTGATTTGATTTCTGTTTGGCTCGGATACGGGGGAAATATCGGTCGCCTTTATGCGTCTAGAGCGCGAAATAAAATTGTGTGCAATCTCCCTCACTCCCCCCTTCCATAGAAAAATGATTCGCCCTCACTCTTAGTGCTGATTGGAGAGTTTTTCTATTTTTAAAGCGTAGCGCGCAAAATATTTCCGGGAAAAAGACGCAAGCGAAGGGTAAAAAAAATGCAATTCAGGAGCTTGGTAGGAACAAAAAGAGTGCGTTAGAAAGGTCCGGATGGTGAAGCGGAAAAAAATAAAATAAAAACAAAATAAAAAAATAAAAATAACAATAATAAAAATAATAAAGAAAAAAAAACATGAAAGAGGAAAAGAATGGGAAGAAGTGCAAAAAACTGGAAAAAGGGGCTCTCGTAAAGAAAAGAGCAAGGAAAAGAATTTGAAAGGGGAGAAAAAAATAAAATAAAAAAAAGTCTGAGCGAGTGCCGGGAGAAAAAATATAGTAGCTGCTTTAATTAAACAGCGGAAAAGCCTTAAAAAGTGTCGAAAGCTAAGTGGAAGCGAGTTGGGTATGTGAATTTGGAAAGGGGGCGTTTTTCTTGCGAAAAAAGTTAATTGAAACACACTGGGGGGAAAGAGATTAATCTGAAAATTATGTCTAAATCCGATAACGTTTTTTTCCTATGTTTTTTTTATTAAATGCAGACATTTCAGAAAATTTGCATTAAAAACTGTTTTCTGTAAAAAGGATTGCCCTCTCCCTACCTCACCTCTTCTTGCAAATGGTGGTAAAAGCTTTTTCGAAGCATTTTAAGAGAAACGGTTCTTCGACTCTTTGTGAGTCCCCTCCCTCTACCCAAGAATTCATCGTTGTGGTCAGAGCACCCACGTAATGAAATGGTCGACTATAGTACAATCGGAGTCAGCTAGCACGGTCTAATCGAATCGGGTCGTTTAGCTCCCGCTATCACACTCACAATTTGATCTGCTCGCGATTTGGCCTTTGATTTCGCTTAAGTAAGGCGAGAGTAATTTATGTAAGTAAAATTACTTTTTGATTCAGTGCTTTTCCTGTAACCTTCTGAGATAATATCCCAAAACAAGTGGTTTCGTGTGATAAAATAAAATAAGAGACTGAATTTTTTATCGAAACTTTACTAGAGATACCTAAGGGACCGGATGCGATTCTTTTTTTATTTTTTTATCTTTCCTGTTTTTTGGTTTTTATTTTTTCCCCAACATTATATAAATCTCTTTTTTGTAAGTCACTGCTTCTTGTGTGTGGGGCTCAGTAAAACTCGATTGAGATTAGTGAAAGCTTCAAAGGATTAAACATGTTCATCTCCCATGTGCTTACTTTTTGCAGGAAATGCTTAAATATTTTGGAAGAAAGCAAATATAACAATTTTAATTGATACTTGTTTGCTATGTAATTCTGTGAAAATATAAAAATTTTTTTAATATCGGCGAATCAAACATTTGCGAACTGTACATTTATGTTATGTGATCATGCATACGACATCCAAAGCTAATATGTAGTCTTCTTTTAGTGCAGTATTAATTTGAATCAAATTTCTGTTTTTCAATTCAGTAAAATAAAAACGGACAGTTAAATAATAATTTTGAGTATGCAAAACTTCAAGTATCATAATTACTATTCGAAAAAATTTTCCTCAAGTCTTAATGAATTATATAAAATGCACTTTTATGTATTAATTTGAATAACCAATTACGGATCAAACTGCATGTTTTGGGTTCCCTTTAAATTGATGTTACTCAAGAGTTGCAAAGGGTTACTGGCATCGGATCTCGTACGGGTCTAAATAGTCTAGTTGTTACTCAAGGAACCCATAATTGAAAGATAGCAGGATTGAGTTTCGTCCTTCTACGGATCTTTGTACAGCAAGAATGATGCATGTTAAATCTGTCGTGTGTGTGTATGTGTGTGTGGACCCTTCACTTTAGTATGGTGTAGAATCTAAAAGAGTGGGTGTTAGCTTAGTGTTTGTGCCATCGCCGTGGCTATGACTTGAAATTTAGAGGTTAGGCAAGTCAATCACCGTGTTCTTTTTAATTCGGCTTCGGCATTAAAAAAAATAAATGAAATGGATAATATAATTTTGAATCACGGATGACATCTGGGTATGTTCCTTATTTCATACCACACTGCTAAAAAGCTTTGAGGGGAAGTTTCACTAACATCATTATTCTGCAGTTATTCATTGGTGGAAGTAGGCCTCAAACACGTTGCAATAGTGGCACACACAGGAATTTCTCAAGGGAGGGGTCCAGAGTCAAAAGTCCACCATTCTTTTATCATGCTCCAATACGTCACCCGACCCTCTGCCCCCTTGTGTGCACCACTTCTCGTCTTAATATCGTCAGTCAAGAGCACGACCATAAGTGCTGGATTCCCATTCTCTATCGGAAACGTTAAGTGACAAGAAAAAAAAGACCAAGTTGGTTTTTGAACTCAAAGTATCTACATAATATTGCCCTGGTATCTTATATTTTTCTTTAAAAAAAACTATTGGTTAAACATGTAAATAATGTAAATTCAAAGAATACTCGGTGAATGGCCTTTAAAACAAGACTATTATTTTTAACCTCATGGATCATAATTTTAATCATCAAAATCTATTTCATTTTTAAAGATGCGAAAAGAAAGTTATTTTTTATATCAGAACGTATGAAGAGCTTGTTTCTCTTTAACCGATCCATTTTTAATGAAATTTTAATAGAATGTATAGCTGATTTTTCAATCACTCTGCTCCTTATAAATGTAGCAACAAAACTGATATATGCCAGTAACAAGCAATTAAAAAGTGATTCGTTAAAAGTAAGGAGATCTCTATGAAAAAGTATTTTAAATATTTGATAATTTTTAAATCAATTTTCAGTGGTGTGTGTCCTGATAATATCTTAAAAATTAATTGGTTTCGCTCCAAGCGTTTCTTCTTTAATTGTGCAAATTAGTTTTCTTGTAATACCTATAATTTGGGACTTTGTCATTTCTTTTTGAGCTTAAGGATTTAAAATAACAAGGATTATACACTTTCAGCGATAATACATTGGTTTTTGACTGATTAGAATAAATGGCTCTATTCGTTGTATTTTATTTGGATCCCAAATATAAAATAGTTTCATAAAATAACAGTGTAACCTATTAAGTCTCTAAGAGGAAAAAGTTAAATAATTACTTCTGGTTGAGAGATGCAAACACTTGACACTACGAATTTAACTTTATGTATTATTTTGATAATTTTTTCTCGATTAATTGTGAATTATTAAAAATAGATAAGTAAGGACAGCAACATATCAATGACTGAACTCAAGGTAATTATATAATCTAAAGAAAAATACTAGAGATATATAAATATTTTGACTTGAAAAGTTGTGCTTCCATCATCTAAAGCAGTGTTCCGCAACCCCTGGTCCGCGAATCAAATGGTACCGGGCAGCACAAGAAACATTAAATTATTTACTGTGGTATGTTTTCTTGGATTTGTGCTACTTTTTTTTATGAAAATCACTTTATATTCCTTGTTAAATCACTTTATATTCATTTTTTGGTGTAGCTATATTTTATTCTAATGTGTCACGATTAAATGCAATTGAATTAAAATTATTAAATCAAAACAGTCTAAAATATAAACAATCAACGTTTTTTCACCTTAGCGGGCCGTGGTAAAATTAACAAACGTTGACCGGTCCGTGGCGATAAAAAGGTTGCGGAACATTGATCTAAAGCGCTGTAGCCTTCTTTCATATTTATAAACAAATAAAACCCACCCCGTCATAGACTAGTATTGCGCTCCATTAAGGGAGAACCATGTTGAAGTAACAGAATTTGTGAATGGAAGGATTATAGAGGATTTTATTCCCAGACAAGATTCGAAATTTTCTAGGCACTTAGGAAATACCTTTTTTCCCTCGATTAGTGAATCAAGTAGTTATTCTTTAGAAAGGGTTGAAAGGGGTAAGACCATTCAAGTAATTTATTGTTGAATTATTTTGGGAATTACTGGAAAATACTTTAGGAATTAATTTGAAACTTTGGAGTGTGGGGGTGAACAAATTTCTCTAAAATGAAAAGATTAGATGCATTATTGCAAAAGGTAATGGAATTAATCAGAAAACTAATAATGATTGTAGATTATCCTTATGTATTAAAGCATTTCCGAGAAATTATCATTAATTTTATATTACTTTCAAACAGTTTGTTTTGCGCAATGTGTTAACATTCAAGCTTGTTTAACAAAATAAATAAAAATGCTCCCTGACAACATGCTGAATTATTATATTTTGTGCATTTTGTTAGAGATTTTATGCCCCTCAGGGGGCTCACCTTTAGGTGGGTACGAGTGTCACAATCCCGAGGTACCCTAGTGATCTTTTCCTTTTCCCAAGGGGTTTACTATCTTTGATAAACACGGGTGTCACGACCCAGGTACCCCAGTGATCCTTCTCTATTTTCGACCCTCCATCTTGTCATCCAATTTCTCCTTTTCTTCTTTTCCCGTCCAGACCACAGATCTATGAATGTTTGGCGCAGTATAGCCAAAACTGGCTCTTGCGCCATAAAACACCAAACTCATCATCATTAGAGATTTTATGTTTTTATGAGAATGTATTTTCTTAAATCCTATTCATGTACAAGCTCAAAACCTTTTTCTTTATTTCAAAATATTTTATTTTACATTAAATTAGAAAAAATTGTAAGGTAATTTTTTAAAAAAAACTAGGATTTTATAATATTCAGTGTATCCTAAAATTTTATATACCTTGCGAGTAATTTACAATTATGGGTCAAGTATTAAAGACTACACACAATGTTTTAATTGAAACATAATTTTAGCTTATATAACGAATATAACAGAAAGTCATTTATACGTATCAAAACAGTTAAAATATACAATCTGTTTCAAATGGGAAACTTAAATTGGATGTCTCGGAAAAAATAAAAGGAATAGATGCTAAAATGAATTAATCATAAATTTTACACACAAGCACAGTTTGCTTTGATTCACTTTTTTTTTTATATCATCAGTAATATTGATCTTATGTCAGAAGGATGGAAGAAAAATCAGGTTTTATCTTTATAAGATTTCTTAAAGATTTAATTATATTTTTTTTATTATGCGGTAATGACTTTCATTACCTTTTCCCTCTCTTTTTCTATCATAAGACTGTTTCTCAATAACTGAAAATATTACGTTAGAAACAATTTTTATTGTAATAAGAATAGGTGCAACTACTATATTTCGGTGAACTTTCTAAGACAGCATTTAATTAAAGGGTTTGACACTTTTCTCCTGCAGTTTGATATTAATGATTAAATTTAAGATGTGATATTGGGATAAATAATACACGAAATCGAAATCCTTTTCAATTATATATACAGTATCGGACCTCTATATAACGAAGTCTCTAAATCCGGAAAAGTTCGTTATGTGGAAAATTCGTTATATCGAGCAGTGATAGCGAACCTATGACCCGTGGGTCAGACACTGACCCACGCAAGCTTTTTAACTGACCCATGATTGCTAGGCAACTACTTGTTTGCTTACGTGGGTTTATTTAGATTTTCTAATTTGTGTAGATTATTTATGTTCTATTTGTATTTTTTCAAGCACTGCATTGTGACACAAAAGCAATTTAAATGCTGCCTATAACCTTCAATTTGATCATTACAGTTCCAAAGTTACGCAAATGACATTAAACGTATATGAAAGTATGTAGTATTTGAAATAAAGCTAAAGTGCTTACAAAATATCAAATAAAGTGTAAAATTTTGCTCACATTTTGTTTGTGGGGGAAAAAATCAACAAACCAAACCAAATAACCATAATTAAAGCACTTCACGTTTTTAGAATGTAGTCCTACACTATACTACTGGCTGATTTTAAAGAAAAAGACTTGATTATAAAACGTATTAATGAGTTACCTATTAGTCGCAATAAAGTTAAAGATCGAGTAATAGAATTAGAATAAAATATTTTTTCGCAAATACATAACGATTTAAATTATGCAGATATGTATTCAGTTGCTTAAGATGAGAGTAATGATGTAAATGGTTATGCACAATTAGCAGTTTTTGCTCGGTATAAGTATGGACATAGTATGTGAAAGAGTTAATAAAACTAATAACGTTGAAAGGGAAGTGTACCGGTCTTGATATTTTTAAAGAATTTGATATTGCATTTAAAGAAATAGCTATTGACCTTCAGAAAATAACTTCTGTAACAGCAGACGGTGCACCTAGTATGGTAGGGAGAACATTGGATTTATTCAGTATTTTAAGCAAAATACTTCATTCTCTCTGATTGAATTTCATTGTATAATACACCAGCAAGTTTTATGTGCGCGAAGAAAGGTTTAAAAAACATTTTCCAGTGTAATGTCATTATAATAAAAATAATCAAATTTACAAACGCGAGAGCTCTTTATAAACGGCAATTTGCACAATTTTTAGAGGAAATTGAATGCCAGTATTCAGGGATTTTGACTTACTTTCGGTCGTCCTTAATCGCTTTGTAATGTTATTAGGAGAAATTAAGCTATTTTTTTAATTGAAAAAGACAATAGTTTCAATGAAGTATCCGATATACATTGGTTAAATGATATGCTTTTATGCGACGTTGCTCGGCATTTTAATGAACAGAATAAAACACTTCAAGGATATGAACCAATCGTTTAAACGATGTTTGAAAATATTAAAATATTTATGACGAAACTTGATATCTTTACTAAGGATTTGGAAATGAAAATCATGAAATATTTTTCTCAATTACAAAATCATTTTTAAAGCACAATAATTTTTGAAAACTCCGTTAGCATTCAAGAAAATGCAATTAAAAATATTTAATGATTATTCAGGAAATAAAACAAGTTTTTGAGGAGATTCAATCGATTTAAAAGTTTGGAAAATACATTTCACTTTATTTTATATCCATACAAAACAGGATTTAAAACAATGGAGTTCACTGACTTTATGTGGATAGGTATCGATAATTTAGAAATGTAATTAGTTGAATTTCGAAGCAACGTAGGGTGGAAAACAAAATTTGAAGACTTGATTTCTCAGAAGGAAAGAAGTAGGAAAACTTTGAAAGAGTAGAGTGGTGGGGTAGATAATATTGATACCACAGTAGTAAAAATAAATGTATGAAATTCTTTACCAAATAATTTTATATCAGTGAAAACACTAGTTAATGCTCTTTTAATGATGTTTGAGCCCACATATTCGTGTGAAAAATTGTTTTCTCTAGTGAACTTTGTAAAATCTTCTAATAGAAATATAGACTTGACAGGGAATTAACTGTGAAATGTGCGTTAAACTAATGAATATGAAATATGAACCTAATTTTAAAAAAAACTATCTGAAAGTAAACAGCAGCAGATTTCTCATTAAATACTTTATAATCAGTTTTGTTATATAATATGTAATTTTCTTTACCCTTTGTTCATTCAAACACTTATTGCAATTTCAACCAAACACTTTAGAATTTTTAACCCCATTAAAAATTTTTAAATCATCAAATCACGCCCATTTTTACCCTTTAAGCCAATTGAATTTTAAAGATGTTTAGTTTTAAAAATACTAAGTTAAAAATATTTTTAATCCTAACTCTGATGCCAATAAGCATTAGTGAGTGACCCAAGAGCTAGTACTAAAAATATGAACAAAATTTGACCCACGTCTCAAAATGGTTTGCCATCCCTGGTATATAGCAATAAATTTCCTCTATATTAATGATAAGAAACGCGTTTAAATTGCGACTGTGGTGACAGAGTGGTCATGTTCGATAACTCGTGGCCGGCGTTGTCGAGTGTGGGTTCGAGTCCTGACATCACTGAAGAACTGCCTTGTAGAGGGGCTGATACAACACACACACACTAAATCTATCGAGGCTCAAAGTTATCTCTTGGTGTGATGTGGAAGTTTGGAGAGGGAGGTGCTTGCTTAGGTGGCGTCCTGGTCACATGGCTGAGAGTCAAGTTTATGAGGTCTGTCGCTCATGTGTAGCTTCAAAATGAGACAATATTAAAAAAATCAAATTGATTTACTAATAAGCTAATAAATCTGAATATATTCACTTAAACATCAAGCAAAATATTTTATCAAATTCTTAATTCTTTTAATGAATCTGAGTTTTAAAATATTTTTTATCAGTAAAAATTTTAATTTCATCAATTTTTTAATATATTTGAATTTTTTTCAATGTATTTAAAATCTGAAGAGGTTGGGTATTAATACAGAGCTACGAATTTAATACTAGAAAAAATAACGTATATTTGAAATGTAAATAAAAAAAATTCCTGTTTATAAATCTATTTTTCTCTTTGTGGGGTCATTAATTTCAGAAAAGAAAATCGTACTGCGCTTTCCAAATTGGGAGGCGCGACTCACGGGTTACAGCAGAGGAAAGTAAGAAAAGTTTAATACAAATTTAATTTTCCTATTAAAACACATTTCAATAGAATATATATGCATATGCAAATAACTTTACTTACAAAACGTTAAATTTCATCTATTTATCTCACTAACTTTGACATGCCCCTTTTTAAGTTAGAAATCCGTTGTTTCGGAAATTGGATAGTAGCATAGAGATAAGTTGTCAAGTTAAGATTATTTTTGGGCCGCGGTAGCCGAGTTGTATAGGTATCGGGTCGTGGCTGGCTTTGTCACGAGTTCGAGTTCAGTACCACTCAAGACCCGCCGTGTAGGGAAGCGATGCACGCTAAATCTGTTGAGAGCTGAAACGTCCTCCCGTTGGTGTGGTGTGATAGTTAGGAGACGGGGGTGCCAGGTCAGGTGTCGTCCACGTTACTTGACCATGGTTCAAAATTACGTGGTCCGTCGCCAAAAGCCCTCATGTAGCTGAACAGTGCGACGTTAATATTCACTCACTCACTAAGATTATTTTTGAGGGGGTGGGGGGTATAGGAAACATTTAACATCGAACTATACATCCACTGATATAAATCTATAAAAATTTGTGTATGTCAACGTTTCTCGAACTGTGGAGCATGCCCCCTAAGGAAGGGCATGATAATCCTAGGGGGAGGGGGAGCGAGCATATCGAAAATAAAAGCTTATTTAAAAATTGCTGAAAGGAGGCAAAAAACACTATACTCTCTGACATAATAAAACTTAAATACACATAGGCACTGTGATAATATACTTATAAATGTATCAGCACTGTACAATGTATTTGATAATTAATTTAATACCACTAAGTTAAGAAAAAGTTTACTAATTACCAGTGACTTCATGAGCTTGTCATATATAATATTATATACAAAATTTAATACTTATCTTGATAATTTGTACGGCTTAAAATTAAAGTCGCATTGTAGGTTGACGTAAGCTACATTATTACTGAATTCAATGCATTGTTACTGCATAGAGGGGGACGCGATAAAAATTGATTGAAAATTGGGTCGCAAATATTGAAAGTTTGAGAAGCACTGGTATATGTGTTTTTGAGGTTTATGGTTAATGTATCTCTTTGTTTTCAAAAAATCCAAACTGTGTGTGTATGGTTACTGACAGATGCTACGACTATAAAAAAATAACTAACATGTGATACATAAATACATCTCAATCCATACAATCTCTTCTATGTCTGTTTTTCTATTTGCGATGTTAGTAGAGGGGGCGGTGGACCATTAAAACTAATTTCTTAAATTGTTAGCTTAATTGCCTGAAATTGCAATCAATATAGTAAATGATTATTATATATCATAACTTAAATATAATTTTTTTTTAAAAAAAAGCTATTATAAACTATTTTTTTTTTTTAAAAATCTAATTTTTTAAAATTGTTCCTCGTGCATTAGGTCTTAAGATATGTACATAATTTTTGTTTTATACATAGATGAACTACAACAAAATATATCTGTGCATGGGTTTTTTGAATTCAGAATAAAATTTGTGATGAAAAAAGACAAATTTTCTATATTATATGAAATTTTTCACCCATTATCACACATTCAAGGTATTCAAAACAACACAAAAATAGGATCCGTTAAATTTTTTATAAAACTAATGCACAAATTTGTGAATTATATCAACTTTCATATATTGGTAAAATTTCAAAGATACGGCGTAATTTGAAACGCAAGGAGCATTTTTCGTAACAATGAAAAGGGAAATCTTAAAAACTAAGAATATCGCAATTTTAAACATTCATTTGAATAAAATAAAAATAAAAAAAAGAATTCAGTAATTATATTGATCAAAATGACAAATTTTTGACAGAATTGTTCTATGAATTATAAGGAATATTATTAGTATAAGAAATCAAAATCGCAATTTTGAGACCAAAATTCGACATTGTGAAGGTCCACCATCCCTTTAATATATGAGAAAGGGAAAAAAAACCTGGCCGCGTGCGTGTATATACAAGATTCTGTGCCTTGGAGTGGAAGAAAGCAAGGCAACTGTAGCCCAGTGGTGGGTGAGAGGCGTTGTGGTAATTCCTTCAGTTATCTCGACCAGGCCATCTTCTAATGAAAACAGAGTTCCCCTCTCTCCCAGAGCGTGGCTGTTGACTCCAAGTACATTTGGGCTGGAAACAGGGGTCCCAGACACTTACGGCTAAATCTGGACCCCGTGTTTGCTAAAGGGATATTCGCACTCTGAAGCTGTCATTAAAAATTCCTGCGCCCGTTTTTCTGACTCAAACGGTGCGTAGCCGCCTGATACATATTTATTGATTCAACGAACACTAGGCGGTTCAACATCTCTAAACATAGTAACGTAATAGATAGACGATTATGCATTTTGTGAAGAAAAAATAATAGTAATAAGAGGGAAAAAGAGATGAACCCAACTGGAACTAAATGTTCGGGATGTGAATTAAAAGCGATATACCGGAAAATGTTGCCAAAGTTTTGGTTTGTGGAATGAGTTTGAATATTTTAGGTTTTGCTCAAATTTGCTCTTGCGATTTAAATATTGCTTGTTTGTTTATAGTGTTCAGTTGGAAAATTTTGAAATACTTTTTTTCTTTCTAGCGTGCTGATAGAGCTATGTATTAATATCTTTCTTGTGCATCATTTATAGTTTATTTAAAAGTATCTCTCTTTATATAACAAATGAAGATTTTTTCCTCATATGTGTGTGAAGCGTCAATTGTTTGTTTGAAGAAAAGCAAAAAATATGTAATAAAGATGCATTATAAATATTAATGGAGCTTTATTAGTTTTTAGTTGCATTAAAGATAAAAATATGAGGCAACAAATGGGTTTTCATGACAAATACAAACATTTCAGCCAAAAAATACTAAAAGAATATATATATATTATCTACATATTGAAACTCTTATGAAAATGGTGTAATTACACATTTAAAATGATGACCTAAACTTTAATTACTAAAATGCGCCTATTAAATCGTAGGAATTTGTTTTTTGAGGCACTGTGGGGTTTTAACTGTTTAAGAAAGGTCTACAATAGGCATTTTATTGATTCAAAAACTTTCCATGGAGGGGCTTTTGTTTCCCGATGTAACTGAAACGGTTTAGATATATGGCTTCTTTCTGAATTCCAAATGGCATACATTCGACACATCTTTCTTTGCACATGCATGGCTTTTCAGCAGACAGTATTGATCTCTACCGCCGAAGACTGTAAAGAATCATATGTAATAATCGTCATTGACAAGTTACGTATACTATGACGAAATCAATCAGAATTGATCGTAGACTCTTTCGAGATTTGGAATAAGATAGACTGAGTGACAGACTTAATATTTTGAAGCTTAATCTTATCATTTACAGTTATGGAAAAGTACTGATTCTGCTCGAATTCAACGAATTGGGTGTTTCTTTCGACCATTATTTACATGATTTTGCAACGATGGTTAGACTTATGTTCTATAGTTTTTCGAGGTGTTCATAGTTTAATGTCGTTTTTTAGAATAATTATTCGAGTGTGTTAAACAATTTTAAAACAGAACACAATAGTTAAATGGCGTTTTTTATCAATAATGTTAATAAATAACCGGAAAAAATGTTTATGAATTAAATGAATTCACACAATTTAAATTCTAGCCTTATCAGAATTTGAATGATTTGTTATCTGAAACAAATTAGGGATATTTTTATTACTTATTCTGTAGTTTTTCCGATACTTAAAATAATATTTCGCACAATATGTTTTTTATTTGAAAAAAATTAAAGAAAATCATTTCGTGTTTCCTTTTGCTATGAAGAGAAAAAAAAAAGGTTAGTACTTCTCAAAAGTGAAGAATATATATATATATTGTAATTTCAGTGATAAATTTAATATTAATTTTTCACTGCTTTCACAAAATTTTGTTCTTCGGAAAGATTTCTACGCTTTGTCACTTCTATGATTTCTGATATTATATATATATATGTATTTCTATGATTTAATTTTTATATAGTTTACAAAATATGCACTCTATATTGGTGTTTTGGAAAACAATCAACTGTTCAATAAACGTGAGCCTATTACATTTGTTTCGTACTTGGAATTGTCATTTTAAATTGAAATCCTTTGTTTTAATCCCCCTGCGCAACAACTTCGGAGAGAGTATTAACCCTATAACTTATATAACCTTTTATTTCAAGGGCAAACTATAGAACAAACTACTTTCAAGGGAATGTTATCGAGTTTATTTAAAATCTACGAGCCGAACATTAAATTCAAATGTATTCTAAAATAGTCAATGAATAGTCTCAGTTAGTTTGATTCTAAAATATTAAAATCGTTGTTCAATAACTTTTTTCTCTTTATTCTACAACAAATGTCCTTTCCATTAATGCAAAACTTCATAAATGGAAAAAAAATCAAAATTGTTGCAACTAATGCATTGCTTTTGGAATATATTCTGCTTTAAAGAATTTATCAATGGTTAGTTTGAACAAGCCCACACGAAAATTAAGGGAAAAATCGATTCCCCTTTTGGTGCCTTAGAGCTACAGTAAATTTTTTATGAATATTTGGTTCTTTAGACCGTAAGCTCTTGACGTAATACGGAGACACAATTTTCTTCTACACTAATCGTCAATGATGTCTCTTAATTATTTAATAGGTGTTAATTTGATTTAAATCGTACTTTGAAGCAATGCGAGGACTATTGGTGATAGATCTTATAATTTTGAGCCGTGATCAAGTGACACCTAAGTCAGCACCCCATAAATAAAAAGCATTAATTTATAAAATTATAATTATTAAATAAATAAAAAGCATCAATTTATAAAATTAATTATTAATAACAAGTACTTGATTAAATTTTACGTACTATATAAACATAGGATTATAATCAATTGGAAAAAAAATCAAGGATAATTGAAGGGGGTTTGGATCCGCCCCCCTTGTATGCGCCACTGTATATACATATATATTGCAATTTTCAATGCATTTATTATACCCTCCTTTACTTTTGTGGGATAATCACTCGATGTTTTTTATTTAAAAACAAAGAAAGTGATGTAATAGTTTTGTCACTATTTGATCAGTATGATTACAAGAAGGCTCAATAGGGAGCAAAGCAATTATGTAAATGTGTGGCGGTGGGTAGATGCCAGGGTTTTCAATTTGCATTCGAGACCCCTACTTGTAAGCGTTGGTTCGTTAACGGACAATAAAGCGTGAAATTGGAGGTTTAGGGGTTGTGTTAGGGGCGTTTTTCCGCGGGAAGAGAGGGATATTAAACCAACCAGAAGGGCTGTGACTTTTCCTGCTTGCTGTTTGCATTATGTAACTAAGGAGTCAATAAACTCTAAAATGAAAATGGTAGGATCATGAATTAATTTGAGCAATGAAATAATTTTTAAATAGTTATCTTTCTAGTTCCTTGGGTTTCAAGGAAGTAATAATTAAAATTTCCATAACTATTCAATGATTTTTGTTTTATAGTTTTTGAAATCAAAATTTAAAGAAAAAAATGTATAGTAATTAAAAGTTCAAAGTTTTATTTTTCTTATGAAGGGCACTTTTAGATGTCGATGTGTTAAAGTTTCTTAAAAACGCAAAACAAGTGTAGAGATAGATATAATGTAGATTTAAGAAAATACATAAGAAATTTCTGGAGTTAGTTTAATTTTAAAACTTGTTAACATTAAAGTAAAATTTTACAAATGATAATAGAGGTTATTCTAAAACGCGTAAAATGCACCGTTATTGCCAAAAGTATAAAGTATACTATACGTTATATGTATAAAAGTAATGTATTGTGAAATACATACATCTTCCATGAAACCTACTGAAATGAACGAGTTTTAGAAAATGAATTTGTCTTAAGAGAAAAAATCTATAAGTGTGGAGCGGAAAGTAGCTATTTGGGTATAAAATGGTTTTCAAAAGTGAAAACGTTATAAATCAAACTTTTTTCTCTCATGAGCAAAGTTTATGAATTAGTTTTTATATTTTCCCCAACAAAACAATTTTTGTGTGGCAGATATATAATATTTCTTTAAGTTTAGATATATTTCTAAGGGAAGTAAAGGACTTTCATATAGCAAACTATTAACACTTCAGTTTTTTAAAAATCTCCTTCATTACATCTTTAAAAACGTTGTTTATGTATATTGAAAATATAAAACTCAAAACTACAAATTTTTTTCTAAAGCAAATCAAAGTTTTCTTTTTGGGAGTGAATATAGTCAAATTAAGTACACTTAACGACACTATACAACAACAGCAGCAAGAAATATATCATAATATTTTTATGATATTAATCCTTATAGAAATCTTAAATATGGACATTTTTGAGATATTTTGTTGACATAAGCAGTAAGTTATTAGACAGTTTTTTTTCAAACATTTGAAAATTTTATATCATTAAAACGTTAAGAAAAAGTTATAACTTAAAAAATTGTACAAGTTCAATAATTTATAGTTTCTTACTAAGAACCCTCTCACAGAAATCACTGATTTGAATGATGTGCGGTATATGAATCCATTTTTAAGGATGAGTTATGTCTTGAAAATAGTGTGATTTATATAGTTCTCCTACAACAAAGATCGTACTGATCCCTTTATGACATGCAAGATCAGTATTCTGGCATAAAATAATAATCTCAGTATGTTAAATACTTTATTTATTTATATTTTTTTAATAAGATAATCCACATTTTGATTTATCAAGGTCATTTTATGTCTCAAAGACGACCCAAATTATAACCAAAGTTCTATTAAAACCAAATATTCCATACTCCAAGCCGATTTTGATAAGTTCACTCAAAGTTAAATTACATATATCCTTTCTTCATTATTAATTCTTCCATTATTTCTTCGAAATTTTTGTCCAGATGTCACAAAAGTCAGTAATCTATCTGAAGAGTCAGATTTTCTGTGTTTTGTACAAAAAAAAGATACTTTCATATAATTTTCACATGGAATTATAAAATAACATTTTGCTAGATAAAATATTAGTGTTTTTTAAAAATATATTTCTCAAAGGCGAAACTGCCATTTTTTCCCTCTTTTGACAATTCAAATTCCAAAATTCGTCATAAATAAAACATGTACGTAAAATCTCTTCAAGACTATTCGTATATTATCCTCCTTGAAGATAAAAATGTTTATTACATCATCACGCGCCTTCATATGTGCGCTATAATTCGATTATACTCTTATTTTATTGCAGTTAATTACCAAGATTATATATAACTCACATTTACCACTATCAGTTCGACTTTTTTAATAATGTTTCCTGCCGCAGTAAGAAAATATTACCTTATATTTTAAACACTTATTCCCTTTTGATGCCCCATGTTTTTTTTTAAAAAAAAGACGATGTTTTCAGAAATGTTGCATGCTTATTAGTGTTTAGTTTCTTTATCAATAAAGGTTTTTGCTTTATTTTAAAGAAAAAAAATAAAAGAATATTGGAAGCCTCTCTATTTGCATGCTACCTGTATGAGTTAGTTATTGAGGAAACCTAGTGTATAACTCTTGATTTTGTAAGATGTTAAGAGAGATTGGATTCCAAACAAAGCCTTTATCCTTATTTTAGGGCAGTTGTGTAGGGAGCTGAGTGACAAAAATATCGTTCGCGATAGTGTTTGGCCGAAAAGTTGTAAATACTTCATGTGGACGAAAGATCAGGCGCCCTGTTCGGTCAACTACGGAGGACAGTTTCATTCAGGTCAGTGGCATTTCCCACATTTTTCCTGCGACTGACACTAATCCTATATAGCATTAACCTAACCTAATCAAAAACGAACGGCCACTACCGTTCGTTCTCTTTTTATGTTGCATGCAACTACCATTTTTTTTACTTCTTTTTTTTCCTTTTTGATTATATTGTTGATAAACATATTGTTTATATTGTGTTCTCATGTAAACACGAGTGCATATATAGCATACGAGTGCATATGCAGGTTCCGGCATTTTAACCTCCCCTGTTTCAAAAGGCTGTTACAAACAAGTAAAACAAGAAGTCTTTTATTGGTGAACAACAAATACGATGCCATTTTGCTTTAATTGGTTTTAAAAATTATGTCCACTAAATGGCGTCCACCAATGGGGATACATTGACGAAGTCTTTCCCGAAAGTTCTTCAGAACATTCCCCCTGCCACTGTTTTGATTTTGTCCGATGAGACCTACTTCCACTTGTCAGGCACTGTGAATAAGCAAATTTTTCGATACTGGGCATCAGAAAACCCTCAGCTGCTTCATCAACGACCACTTAACAGTCCTCATGTGACAGTTTGGTGCAGCGATGCACGTTAAATCTGTCGAGAGCTGAAACGTCCTCCTGTTGGTGTGGTTGTGGTAGTTAGGAGAGGGAGGTACCAGCTCACAGGTTTCATCCTCGTTACTTGACCATGGTTCAAAATTACGTGGTCCGTCGCCAAAAGCCCTCGTGTAGCTTAACAGTGCGACGTTAGTATTTAATCAATGAATCGTGACAGTTTGGTGCGCAGTTGCTGAATTTGGTGTATTGGGTCCTCAATTTTTCGAAGAAGATATACTAAATTATGGACAACTATTGGGAAAGACTTCGTCAATGTGTCACCATTGGAGAACGCCATTTAGCGGAGATAATTTTTAAAACCAATTAATATAAAATGGCCTCGTATTTGTTCACAAATAAAATATTTTTCTCCGTATCTTTTATTTGTTTGTAGCTGCCTTTTGAAACAGGGCGGTTAATATGCTGGACCCTGTATGTGAATCAGACCGTTAAAAGCTATAATAACGCAAAAAGACGTTTAACACTATTTAAACAAGAATGTACATAATATGTGTGCAAAAACCAAGAGATATAAATGGCGATATATATTGAGAGTTGTGGATAAGTATTTTTCCCTGCTACATGTGTTACATATCTTTTTTCCTTAAACTGTCATGAATTTAAAAAAGACAGCTAGATCACAGACTAAATAAAAGAATAGTATTTTCATTCCTTATTTTTTTAAGAATAAAAGGGTAATATAGGGAAAAGAAATATTGCCTACTTGTTTTAATTATTTTTACATTGTGTGCATGTGTTTTAAATTATTGTTTCTAGAATTATCGATAACCATAAGATTATCTTTTATTTTACTTTTTCTCTCTTCTCTATGGTCTTTTTCTTTCATTCTTATATTTAATAATAATTATATATAAATATGATAAATTTAGATAAAAGCAGAGAAATTTTAGACAATTGTTTTTTCTTAAAGAGAAAAATTTTAAAAAATATTCTAACCTAAAATTTGAAAAATGACACTTTGAGGTTAATCCTAAGGAATTGACTTTCGACTCTTATTAGGTACATACTTTGAGAATTAATTAAACGAAATAAAGAATTAATGAAATGGAATAAATGCAATGCAATGAAATTATATTCTTATACTAGTTAAAAAAATTATATTGATTCCCATAGAAAAATTTAGTAACAAATCACCGATTAAATGCATTGAAAAATTAGAGAATATATTGATTTGATTTCATATTGGATGTTACTACCTGATTGATACAGCATGTTTCGCTGGTTTTTTAATTTTATTGGCTTAGAGGAAAAAAAAAAGCTTTTTAAACGTTTCTTTTTTATGTATGAAGATAAATTGTTTATACTTGAAAAGAGTACTCCCCCCTCTTTTATTGCATAAGAATTAACAACTCCAGCACCCACATTTCAATTGGGATTTCAAAAACTTGCGAAACCTGAATAAGATTCATCTCGATTAAAAAAAAATAAATTACTCTCTCTTTCCCCCGTCAGTGGTTATTTTTCTTTCAATCAATTAGGAGTCAGGATTCACAGAGTGTAAGGCAGCTTCGGAATTTCTTTCATTCTCTTTAAATTAAGAAAACTCGCATAGCATTTAGTTTCTTTTTACCGAAAACTAAATTTCTTGTTTTTATTTCGGTAATAATTTCTGGAAGGAGTAAATTTATGGTTATAGATGTTCTCACATATGTCATTAATGATAAGAAAATAAAATAAGTGTTGAGATGTAATGATCTGAATATGTACTAATGATTAAAATTTGCATTTATTTTTTATTAATAATTCTATTACTAAGAAATGAAACATGGTTAATTACAACTCATCAACATTTTTCACTCGTATGTTTAGAAACAAGTTTATAAATAATAATTAAATTTTCAAGTAAATAAAATTCCTAGAGTTCCTAAGCCATTTAAATTGTAGCATTTTTTATAACGAATGCGAATCAAAGAAAAAGATAGATTTTTTTTTATTGTCAATTAGGGCAATACCAATCAATTATGATTATTTTGCTTTTAAAATAAAAGTAAGATGTTAATATTTAACCTCATTGGACGTAAAAAAAATCATGAAACAATAGCATATTGAAAAATAAATTGCTTGGTTCCTTTTATGTGATTCGAGTTATAAATTTTCTAATTGGAGTTTTGTCAGTAAGTGTGCATTTCCAATAAGTAAAAATATTTTTAAAAATTAACAGAATGAATAAATATTTGTATAACTAAGCAGTTATTATTTGTTAAATACTAAGCCAAATTAAAATGTAGCACTAACAAAGACCGGGGAAAACTCTCTAGGATACCAAATACACGAGAACTCCTGTGTCAGACTTACTTTCACTTCAGTAACGCTTACAATATTCTCGTGTTAATAATACCGAACTAAAAATTTCATTTTTTTCATTCTCTCAAATCAATTTCGCATTTAAAAATTGATTTAAATAATTTTGTATCTGCTTTTTTTTTTAATTATTTATTTAGCATCCCTCTGTTTCCGAAAATTTGTTGGGCATCTTCCTTTATGTTACATAAGTATTCAGTTAGAAAAAAGTCAGATACTTTGCGTAGTTATGTATTGATTAAAAAATACTAATTGAACAATCTAATAAGCACTTATCTAAAAGCAAGTAAACCCGAAGCTAGCCTTGAAAGTAAATTTCTGCATTAAATTCCCATTTATTGAAAGTACAATGTTCATTCTAACTTTAAGCGTATTAAGTTTGCAAATGGCTATGCCTGCCTTTATCTTTAATCCCCATTACCAACTAGATATAATCATTCTTAATTTTGCCCTGGAAATAACTCACCACGTACACAAAATCTCATGCAGTGAATTTTCCCCCGGATTGACATTGCTGATTAATTTAATCACGAATTGTTTTAATGGTGCGGAGCAAGATGATGTATTTAAAGAGAAGGACAACATATTGAGTTGAAACATTTTGCTTATCTAATTAGATATATTATGCTTAAAGGCAAAATTTATTGTAAAAAATGGAGCTGAACTTAAAATGCACAAGTTATTAAATATTCATTTAAATAATAGTATAAATGTCACCCTATGCCCATTATTTAGTTATTCTACCAATTTGAATTGTTGTATGCACCATTATCGAGTATTATGAGTATCTAATTCAACTCCAAATCTGAATCCTTGCATCCCAGTCAGTAATTTTAGTGAAATCATTAGTCTCAAAAATATAGTAATTTCCTACTTATTTTTTATTTTGAAATTATCTACATGACCTAAATTAATTTTTCTTTTTCTTTGTCTAGACAGACTGTTGAAATGATTTAATTTTACTCTTTCAGCATTGTCCATCATAACATAAAACTTTTGCAGGATTGCGTTTATATTTCTATATCTCTGTTCCACACAATATAAAATTATTTTATGTGTCTTTCTCTTACAGAGATGCTAGTTCTGCTTTTAAGAGTATTGTGAGAAAATAAACAATTTAAACTTGTTTACATTATTCATAAAATCTTATTTTTTGATTAAGAAAAAAAAAATCTAAAATCACAAAAATATGCGAGTTTTTTAAATCTATTTTATGTCGATCGCGTATTTTGATTGAAAAAAAATTTCAAGTAATTGTTTACATTTGAGCCTCGAAATGATATTGTTTATTTTGCATTTCGTGATACAAATACATGTTTGAAAATGGTGTAAAATAGTTAATGAAAAATCTTTGTAACGCATCATGTGACATTCATTTAAATCAGGCGTGGCCAACCCGCAGTCCGTGGGATTCTTTATAACTTTACTAAATGGGATTATTTAGTGCAATGTTTTTGTGTTTTTAGTGTAGTGTTTTGTAACAAATAAATCCCATGATTGTTTCTATTTTGTCACGTTGCTTTTGTTTTTATAGATACTTAGAAGTGTGTAGTATTGCATTGCAGCGATACCCCGTAGCCTCAAGCTTGATTCCTGTAACTTTTTTTCAACTTACACCTGCGAATCGTTCTTTACGAAAACGAGATTTATCGCACATAAATCACGCTCAAACTTTTTGAACGAAAGCCTACAACATCAATTACGATGTGTAAATACATGCATTGCGATCGACTTGCAAAAACTAAGACTTGAGAAACAAATATTTCATTATTTAATTAAATTAAACATTATTGGATCATTGCATTATAATTATTATATTATATATATCTGTATACATGAAAAATAATGAAAACAATAGTTCATTCGATTTTAAATTTTCCCTCCAATAAATGTTTGTAATAGGTAAAAATCTAATATGGAGATATATTTTTATATGCGGCCCGCAGGATTATAATATGTTCTCGAAATGCCCCTCAAGGTCATTTGGATTGGCCAGCCCTGATTTAAATAAACTATATTACATTTGAAAAATAACTTTACGTTAGTTTTAGTTCCTTATGTGTTGCAACGGATTCTTCATTGAGGATTCTAAAGCCATTTCTCAGTGTTGTTTTTGAACGAATTTGCAGTAATGATACTCTTATCAATATATTAGACGGCTTATGTTATGAAGAAGGGAAAAAAACCCAATCAAAACAAGATTGAAACGTTATTGAAAAAAAGGAACTACACCAATTCGAATAATAAACCTTTCAATGCCCTACCAGAAATTTAAAGTCTAATCGATGCTACCCTCCCCTTCCACCTTCATTTATTTGTTCGCTCAGGTAAATAACCGAAGATTGTGTACCATCAACACATGTCTGTGCGCGTGGGGTATTTGCAGTCTAGGGATTAAGCACCAAGAAAACAGGGTCTGTTAGGTTTAAATCCTGACAAAGTGTGTTGGGCACGGAGCACAAAAAGACGATGGTGGAGTGTGTGTGGAGGTGCAAGTAAGGAAAGCATGCACGATGGAGGGCTTACCTGGGTCAATGTATACGCGAGCTTTTTATGGTGGCCATTTGACAACAAACAGCAATGCACCTGATCACAGGTGCGTATCAGTTCTCCCATTGGTTTCAGTATTTGTGAGGTTTCCTTGTCATGAGTCCTCACTCTCAGATTCCCCTTCCCTCAGCACATTTTCAATCTGTCAACTGAATCCCTTCTGATTATTGATCCAACTGGGAAATACACGAATTTTTTTTTTCTTTTTTTCCCCCCGTTGAGACTTTACTCCAGTTAAATAGTAACTTATCAAGCTTCTAGTTTCAGTAACCAAGCTGAAGATGAAGTTCGACTGTATTAGATAGTTTGGGTAAGGTAGATTTATTTTCGGTTATAAGTATTTTTGTAATCTATTGTAATTTTCATCGAAAAAAGTATTGTAGTTCACAAACTTCTTTTTTGTTACATTGTCTTCTTTAAAGGATGGTCACTGAGGTTCTGGTTTCAATAAGCAGGATAGGAATCAGGAGTTTTTGGCAGTTTTAATTTGCTTTGGGATTTGTAATAGTATTTTAGGTATTAAGCATTTTTGCTAAACATTGTGACTATATTATTAAAAAAGGATGCGACTTCTAGTATATACAACATTTTAAATAAACTCGATTAGAACTGTGAAAAGGTGGGTGTTTTTGATACATATATATATATACAATATAATCATAAAAACAATAAAAGCTCACTTTCAGGCCTATAGCAATAAAAAGAAATCAAACACGAAAAAAAGGAAGTTTCTATCTAAAATTAAAATTACATTAGCATATTGTTTAGTATTTTTCTCTAAAATAGACGAGTTGAAATTGCTAAAGTTGTATTTTATTTTGAAAATATGTCTAAATGATTAAACAGATCAAATTTAAGTATATTTGTGTGTGTGTAAAAGAGTGAAAAGGAGATTAAGAACGCTTATAGTATAATTATCTTAGTTTGAGAATAACATGATATATATATAGAGAGAGAGAGAGTTTTTTTTTCTCAATGTTCATTTTCTTTTGCAAATTGATACATATTTAGCAGGAATATTACGCCCGCAAGTGTTTAATTTTTTAACGAGAAATAAATAAAAAATAAAACCAAAACCATTCCAAGAGAATTCTCTGAAATCAATTAATTGCCAGCTGACATTTTAGTACAGTAATCCGTTTACTAAGCTGCTCCTTATCTAAAAGAAAAGTATTTTTTCACTTGTTTCAACGAAATTTTATTTAATTTTTTTTAAAAAAAAAATAATTGCTCCTTTTTGGTTTGTTTATAAGATGATTTTTAATTGACTCAACATCGCTTTTGAAGGTCTAAGTAATTCAATTCTTAATTACTTTCTATAACTGTTGACCTAAGTATTTTTTCTTTATTTATTACTCTTTTGTTTTAAAATTAATATTTTCTTACGGTTATTTAAGATAGATATTTTTAGGCGTGTGGCACAATTATTTCAAAAGCATTTAGTTATTTGAATTTGAATTTTTTACAGTAAACTTAGCAGTTTAAATTGTTTTTTTTTTTAAAAAAAAAACCCTTGAATATTAAATTATTGTTTATACAGTTAATGGCTAGTTAAAAAGCGAAGTAAGAACATTTCTTCTAAGCCAATCTGAGAAATTTTATAGTTTAGTATATTAAGTTGCAGATTTAAATGCTACAACATCTTAAATACTCTAATTGAGCTTTTTTTTTTGTAATTTATTTATTCAACTATATTTATTTTTAACCAAATCATGCATTCAAATAAAGTATTTATATGCAACTGTTAAGTGAGATAGTATCAAAAATCTATTCATAATATTGGTTTCATTTCTTACTGATGAAACGTACTGTATGGTAAGCAGGAGCGTGGCTACAGCCGTATCAATGATACGGGGCTCCAATATGTGTAATATTTTGAGACTTTCAAATCAGTTTTATTTATGCGATCAATTTTATTTATTTTCCAAATAATATTTCCCCTAAGAAATTTTGATGCAAGGCCCACTTAGGACAAGCTACGCCAGTGATGTTAGGACATATATGTATAAATTTATTTATTTTGCTCAGTGGCGTCTCTCTAAAGGTCAAAGAAATAACAACATTCATTTTCAAAAATTCCCGTTCGAATTTCATTGAATATCCGGAACTACGGTAAGAGAACTAATGCCGAAATTAACGTGGGTCGAATATCTCAAATTTCTTATTTTCTCTTAAGAGCATAAAAGCATATTTTATTTAAAACATCAAAGGTACATGAGATTTATAAAAATTATTCCCCTAATAATTTCGAAATTCTAAAGCTCCTTCAAAGATTCCTGGATGATAAATTATTTCATCCAAGCACGCGGAAAATTATAATAAACAAGTCTATTGCGTAAAATAACATCTTTACGCACACTAAGAGAAAACAAAATCGTGCGACCGGTATTCGCGATCGATTAAATATTTAGGACACCGATAGAAAACTCACAGCGAATTTTCTAACCTACACGTCTCGATCCCTTTTAAGATTTTCTTTTTAAATTTTTAACCTTTTAAATAAAAAATTGCTTTCTATTAGCGAGGGTAGTGCCACTGGAGTTTTAAACTCGTCTTTGTTTCGATTGGGGAAAGAGACTCGCTTTAATATTCATGTCACTTTCTTTTGTCTCCTTTCTCGCAAAATACGCTCTTTCTAGCGAATGAGAGGCTGTTTTCTTTTGGAATAATTCCTGGAGAAAGCTTTCTAGGAAAGAATTTAGCTCTATTGTGCTGAAATTTTATCTGAAATAGCATTCAGTAATATTAATCCGCATCTTCAATTGAGACAACCCCATGGTATTGTGAAACAAATGTAATTATCAATTTTATAGAAATATTGTGTACATTCTAGAATTGAAATATGCCTTCTTAATTTCGCAAGAGTTATAACTGAAGTAGACAAATATTTTCAAGCATTAGAATTATTAAATGATGAATAGAAAATAATCTTTGACGAGATAAATAAAGGAATTAGAAATTTCAATATTACCTCTCTTTTTAATATATTTCGAATCAAAGGATTTCATGTCATGATAGTGTGTATAATTATTATATTTTAGCTACCGATAGATATCAAACGTAATGATGTTTACAAAATGATGCTGTTTATTGAATATATTTATGCATACGTATATGAAACAAAAACACGAAACCCACTGAAACGGGACTTTTTATTTAAAAAAAAGTATTATACTGCTCGTTGTACAAATTTTATTTTGAAACATTTTCAGTACTTCATCTTTTTTTTTGAAAAGTTAATAGTTAATATTATTTCATAAATTAAAAAATTTTCCGCGCAATATATTTGTAAGTTTCAAACCATTCAGTTAGATAAATGAATATGAATACATGCACTTGAACGAAAATTGGGACATTTGTTCAATCTGAAAATGGGTCACGGTTTTATTCCTGCTGTGTCATTAAAAAAAACAAACTTTTATATGTTTTCTTTATGTTGATTAAATAGCTTGAAATTTCTTTCAAATATCTGAAAGCAAGAGATTTAAAGCATTAACGTATTCATCATCGAATACTTATTTTGCATCTGAAAAATAAGAAAATGTTTTTGATTCCATGAATCCAAACGCTCATCGCCGTCGCTAGTTTTTAAAGAAAAATCAAAGTTCGGGAATCCTTTCGAAAGTAAATACATTACTTGGTTAACACTGAGTTGGAATATAAAGTTACCGATGTTGTGAAGCTCGTTTGACGCATTTTTTTTTTTAGAAAGTTCTTTTTCCTCTAATTCTTCTAGAACTAGAGAACATGGTTTCTCTCTCTCTCTCGCAGCTTAAAATCTGTCTTTATTGAGAGTGTGTAACTGAAGTTAATTTGCTTATATATATTTGCTTGCTTTTTTTTATATATAACCTATGCGACTATGCAGTCGAAAGGGAAACTTTTCTTAGCATTTTGTAAAATTTAATTGAATGCGAATAATTCACCAGTGAATTAAATGAATGAATTTATTAATTACAACAATTAAAATGCAATTTTGGCAGCCAATTTTACGTAGGTTACAACACAATTGTAATATAATTCCTAACTGTTTAATTTCAATTTAATTTAAATATTTAAAAAAAATTGGCAAATAATCAGTTGTTTCACTTAAATAAAACATACAATCTCAGTTCTTAGCATTATTTATAGATAATTTCAGAGAATTGTTGATTGTGATAAAACGACTAACATCTCGGGTTACATCTATGAGGTTAAAAGCTTTCAAGTTTTTTTGAGATTAGGAATCGGATGCATTGATACCCTTCATTCACAAGCCAGAAAGGAAGGAATTTTTTCGATATTGACATTTATTGGGTGTTTTACTTTTATTATGATATAAAATGCTGAACTTAATAAAACAATTATGCAACTTGTGTGTGTTTCTTCATATGTCGCATAATTTCAAATAAATTACATTTTTGAGCCAGGCCGCATTGTAATGATTTAGAATTCGTGTTCTAGAGGATTTCAGTCTGTGTATACTTTTAATCAATACAAATTATGATAACAAGGAAGTTAAAAAAATTATATCTTATCTTAGTTCGGAAGTAGCTTTGTTCGATATCAGACACTTTCCCATCAAGAAGACATACATTCCGAAAATTCGGAGCTCACATACATAATAACCGTAGTATTTCTTAACTTAAAAATTAGTCTTGAATTTCCCTGAAAAGAAATCTTCATCAATTTTCTCTTATAATTTAAAAAGCAAAATCAATGGATGTTTTAAAAAATTAGGTCTTCTTACTTTTGAAAGATTGAAAAATTAACAAATTCGAGAATTTTCATTTAATCTTGTGGTTTTGTAGACTTTTAGTGGTGAAATATATATACTAAATTATTTTATAAAAAGAAAGAAATTAAAAAAAATTCAGATGTTAAAAATAACAATTTTAATTCATTAACCACATTTAAAAGGGTCTTTTTAAAGCCATGCAAACTGAATTTTACCATTTATATATATATCTAACGACATCTCTTAAAATTTGGTATTTATTGAAAATTTAACTTTTTAGGGAAAGTTTAATAATAACAAACAATAAAAAAATAGTAAAATATAAGAATAAATATTACGTATAAATGGACAGATAAAATTTATTTACCGAAGAAGCTTATTTAGCTTTAAGTGTCGTATTATATATATATTCTTGTATGTATTTGGAGAAATATGCAAAATTGTATTGTATTTTTCAGAGAAAATCATTTCAATTTTATTTTAGTACTTTATTATTATTTTTATTTTTTGGCAAGACTTGGCTATCATTCAAACGAAACTTAAGTAGAGTTTAAAAATGGTGCATAGATGGTTTTCTGTTATAGTGTGATTAAATAGAAAAAGATAAAATTGCTCAATATTGATGGAATTTTCATATTACAATGTAACAAAAAATGAAAGCAAAATAGATTAAATTAAGTAAATTGTCTCAAATTTACCAAAGACATTTTTCTTCGAATAAAAACAATTCTGTAATAAATAGAAACTACGCAAAATAAAAAAAATTCCGTAAACTGAGAACTTTTTAACGTTGTCAAAGAGCAGAGAAATATTTGGGAAATAAAGCAAAATCAAGTAAATTTTCTTTATCATTTTCTTCCAAGATGGTTAAACGTAACAATTATCTGACCCAATGGGACCCTTAAAGCAGCATATCGAAGGATTTTCTTTCGCAGTGAGAATATTGAAAAAGAAGTAAACTACAAAGGCGTGTTTTCTAACGAATACTGTAGTGGCGATACAAACATCTAACAAGCGGAGATCGGAAACTATAAGCTAAAAGAGAAAATGGGCTAATTTCGGTTATAATGGACTTTTAGGGCTTCTAAAAAAATCTAATTAAACTTCAAACGTTAAACAAAACGAAGCTGGAGCTCAAGAAGTGTGTTCAAAAGGTCGCGGGAAGAAGGAAAAAGATAAGCGCACAGAGCATCGGATTACGCGGCGCAAAATTCGGAAGAAAAATAAAGAGCGTAGAGAAAAAAAACGAGCCAACAAAGCGTTTAATTTTTCATCGTCTTTTAATATTTCTCCGCATATAATAACTTACCTTTAAAATCAACGAACGAAAATTTGCTTTTAATAAATTCTTTTTATACATTATCTTAAGTTTCATCTGATAAAATGGTCACTTTAGATGAATAAGGTTAGCCTAAATACTACTTTTTTTTTTTTACCTTTCTTTTTCATTGGTGTTTCCCATTCAAATTTTTAGCAAGGAAGAGTTTTATTAATCAGTTCGCGTAAATATTTTAAAAGAATATAGCCTGTAAATGGTTTCTTTTGCTTGAAAATAATTTTAAAAAACGTATTTCAAGAAGTAAACACTTGAAAAGGGGCCTCTTTGTTTATTTTTAAAAATTTTAAATCTAGTTTTACTATTCAAATTATATACACTTTTTTGTATCTTAAAATGAATATCATTACTGGTAAGTAGTTTTTTCGCATAGTTCTATTAAAAATATTTCTAAAACTGAAAGCAGTGATTTAACGTTTTGAATTATGTTTACGGGTATCATTTTATGTGAATAAAAGCATTAAAAATCTCTTTTTTATCTTTTTAACTTTATTTACCCGCTAGAAATCCTCTGCATATACATGTTTACATAGAGGGAAAAAGAGTATTTTTATTAATGCTTAGCTATTTTTTCTCTTAGAATTTTTGCTAATGTCTTTAAAGTTTTCTTTAATAAGTTCTCTCTGTAACTTGCGATAAATTGGCAAATAAAAAATATTTGAAATTTTTAAAATTTTATTATTTTAAATTTTGCTTAAAATTCCGTTCAATTTAATTAAGGGCTTCATAAAGCTATGGGGTCCTTATAAAATAATATATTGTAGAAGAGCACTGAAATTTTTCATAGTTTTTTATCGCAACTTTTTAGAGAATTTTCCTTTACGTGTCAGAAGTTAAATTTTTAAAAATTTCCTTTATATATCAGTTAATTCGCCCCCCCCAAAAAAAAGCACAGATATAACAATTAAAATTAGAAATAAAATGCTTAAATAAAAATTTGTAGTAGAAATAAAATTTGGTTACGAATTTCGGAGCACATCTAATTTCGAAAACACAATTTGCATTACAGTATTAAAAATCTATCACTAAAAATGGTTTCTCCGACTTTTTTTATTGAATACAGCGCACAGAGTTGGAAGACATGTAATAAGCTTATAATTTTAAGTAAATTAATCTTCCGTTAGTTAAATATTCTGAGTATAAAGATGATGCTTAAATATTTCGTTTTCAGTATACTACTCTTTAAATTATTTCGACTGTTATTACACACTGCAGTTATATTCAGACTGATATTAATTGTATATATCGGATGAATAGATTTTTCTTATAATTAACTCACTATTTCTCATTAAGATATATTAGTCCGTAACTTACTTACAAATATATAAATGGAATGCATTTTCATTGAATCCTTAAAAAAATTTAGTAAACAAGTTATTAGAGCTATACTGTAATGTTCAGTTTTTGAAACAGTACTTGTTCGAATAAAATGTCTCTAGTGTCTAAATAAAATTAAAAATAAGTAAAATAAAGCACAACACTGTGTGTGTGTTTTAACGTAAATAGCTAAAAGTCTCATCAACACTTTTGAGTATTGCTATTAATTTCTGAGTATCATAAATAAATCCCTTTTGCATTTTAATTTTCGGCCAACTTTTATAAATTCTTCATTTTTCTAATTCAGTTCATTCAGTTATTTTACTGATGTTATGATATGTTCCATTTATTTCAATACCATACTGGAACAAAATAAGTTTTGGTACATCATGTTTGTAAACATCAAACCCATCCGAAATGTCAGAAAAACTTGTCGGATTATCTTTGAACAGAAAAGTACTAGTAGAAACAACCTACATTGCAAATGATTATCTGTATAAATGTCAACATCAGATGTATGCAGCCAATTCGATTAAGTTACTAAGTAGTATTAAGCGGATCGGGACAATATTTCAAATTAAACAACATCGGATAAATTGCTTGAAAAAAAAACATTTTATATATTTCCTCGAAAGCTTGCCACTAATATGATTATCTGATAACATAGGATAATCTTTTCGGGAGGTCTCAATTTCAGCGTTCCGGTAATGTTTTCATGTACTGTCGCCACTGTCTTAGTTTAACCGTTTATAAACAGCTGATGGGAATCGTTTTATAAAAAGCTGCACATTCCTTTTTCCACCCCCTCCCTTTAGATTCAATTTTTTGTCTCCATCCCCCTTCTGTTGCAGTAAAGCTGGCTTCTCCACCTGGGTAGGCGGCGTGAGAAAGATGGGTCCGATGTGAAAGCAACGTAGGATCGTTGCACGGACACGGGAGAAGGGGCCCGTTAATCCTCGGGGTGGAGTGCGAGGCCCCCTAAATCCTCGGCCTTGACTTGCTAGAAAGCACCTGGTTTTAATCGGGTCTATTGATACTCGTTTCCATCATTGTAATTTATTGGACTCTTAGGATGGACGTTTTCCAATTTTCCAGTATCGCATTCAACAATCTTGCCATGAACGATGAATGTTGGAGTGATCGGTCGGACAACAGCATTTGCTTTTTATTTATCCTGGGGGGTTACAATGGAACTCTACATTCTGAAAAATGTTTTTTGGTTTTTTTTTATCTCTTGGATAATGATGCGCTTAGGTGTCCTAAATGCAAGGCATTCTGATAAGTGTAGTTTGAATGCGTAACCTCAACAAATATTCTCTTGTTCCTAAAAATGAAAAGACGTTCTGGAATTCCAGCATTTTCGGTGCAATTAAGTGCAATATTATCTCTTAAAATCAAATTTAACAACGCAGCAAGGAAGAAATGCAGCTTAAGGCTGTTTTCGCCATATGTACGAGAGCGTGAACTTGACGCGGAGCTCATTTTCGGACAGAAAAAATGCCTCAATTTTTATGAAAATTTGTGGCATTGTAACTCATGCATTTGTTTATATTAGTGTTTTTAAAATTTCAAAATATTTCATAAGTAATTAGTTTTTTCTTTTAACATGTGAACGGATAGCTCATTTAGCATTACGGTATAGGGAAAAAAATGCAAAACACATTTTATAAAAGAAAGAAATGTGTCAACTGGGATAAAAATGAGTAGTATGATAAATTAAGTGATTCTCTACAGGATAGAGTGTAGCCAGAATATAATGTTTGAGTACCTTTATATCTGAAAAAATATTCCGAATTCAGCCCCTATTCTTTAACATTATTCAAAGATAGCCTTAAACCTAATTTTATGATATTATATTTTATTGCTAGGGGAAAAAATGAAGAAAATATATATATATAGAGAGAGAGAGAAAAATTTCTGTATCTGATAGGAAAAATTCTAATTTTTATCGTATGTATTGCTACTCTTCAGCTATCAAAACGATTCACGGAAAGGTTTTATAAGCGGAAAATTCAAAACGTATGCTAAAGCTTCTCAAAATACAAGGGAATTCATCGATTTTAATTTATGAGCTCTTAAATCCTGCTTTTGTATTGTAAGATTCTAGAACGTAATAAAAATAGGATTCAAAAAATTACTCAATGCTACGAAGGAAAAGTCATATTAGTTTAAGCAAACGTATTTAACGAGAAAAGCGAATTTCTATCGTCCTTGATTCTAATTCTATCCTAACTATAAATCAGAAGGAATTTAAAGATCAGAATCTAAAACGGATTACACTTCTAAAGGGATTAAATGTGGGCTTAAAGTTAAATCAATTAAAACCACTATTGCTGTTAAATTTAAAGTGAAGCAATCTTTGAAGTTAGCGTGACTTTTAGGATTTAAGCTTAATAATTAAGGTTTTAGCTAATTAAGCAAACCCCATATAATTTAGGGTGTTTTAAAATTATAAGTAATGGCACGCATTTCTCAAAAAATAAATAAATAAAAATAATAAATCTCCTAAACTAAACTTTTATGTAAAAAAAAGTAACCGTTATAGAACTTCGATATTGGTTCAAATTTAAAGGGAAAAGTAATAGAAATTAGTGTATTATTTTCATTTAAATACTTTATAAATCAAAGTTATAGTTTTTTGGACTTTTCTTTCTACATTGTAAAAAATTTCCAGAACGTAACTTTTTTTTTCTTCATTTGTAGTCGTGCAAATTTAAAACTTTAATAAGGCTGTTAAGCTTGGCAAGCAATTTCGTCTCGGAAATTAATGCCTGTTAGGGTGTTTTTCAATATTTTTTTAACTCACTTGATTCGTAAGCACGTTAGCAGACACCTAGCTTAACAAAATATTGTGATATCCTCTGATATTTGCTGGGACATCTAAGCTCCTTGTATAACATTACGTGTACAAAAATGTGCAACGTATGTCGTTGTGCGTTTTTGCTTGTCACGCATTTGGAGGGAATATCACGCTTTGTCCACAAACGTGTTAATATTAAAACTTGATAATATGTATATATGAATACATAATTCTCCTTTGCTATTATTGTCATGTGTGGTTAAATATCGGTTAATTCATAGTGTTAACGAAAAGGGATTATATTTTCAATAGGAACAAAATTAAGAGAAATATTTCTTTTTTTATAGTTCCCTCTTTATTTTTACTTCAATATCTTTTCTCACGGGGATTGGGGAGGGGGGAGAAGTATCTTAGACACTTAAGGTATCCGACTACGTTCGCAACAGTGATTTTAAAAAAGCGTATAAATGGATAATTTTCTTGATATTTAGTGTCACTTACATTAGAATACATGTATAAAATGGTTTTAAGGACATTTTGATAAAAAAAATTATTTAAGTACAATATTTCGGCAAAAAATTAGAATAACCTTTTTTCATAATGTTCTCCTTTTGTGAAA
>BMAV01001714.1:271074-286085 GCA_019973955.1 Trichonephila inaurata madagascariensis
AAAAAAAGCAGTTTTACACCATAGTAACAAAGAGATGCCAGAATATACAGACTGTACTTTTCGTAAATATACTTTATCAAGTAATTTGCTTCTTGGGAAAAAAAGCTCTTTGCGCATCAGAAGCAATTTCTGATACACGGGGGTCGGATTCTTTTTTCTGCCATTCCCTCATTGTTGAAAGGAGTACTTAGTAGACACGGAGGTGTACCGGAAATGCAGGGACCTTTTGTAAAATTGTGTATCGAGATTTGGGACAGGGGATGGACAATGGGAACTTCACACAGTAGGAGAACAAACGAAGAAACTGTTGCAAAAGCTCGCCGACACAAGCTGTAGGCGCGAGGTAAAGTAATAGATCCTTGCCACTAGATGGTTGACAACTTTGTTTAACCCTCCACTGCCCCCATCTGGCGACGTCTATGTGGATAATGAATCACTATACCATCCCATGAACGTGGCAACTGGATGAAAAGATGTCTACTTTTTGGCATTCAGTTACTTTTCGTACCCTGTATCTTCAGTCACTTTGATTTCAACAGAATATTAATCACATTCGATTGATGAAACTCTGTTCGTGATGAGTCTTAGAAAAGGAATCTAAAGCTAGATGTAATTGTAGTACCATTGCCCAAATAAAATTTTTATTAAAAAGTTCTAAACCAGAGGTTGCCAAATTTTTTTCTCTCGTAGACCCCTTGCTAGGATTTTCGGTATGGGGTATGCTTACGTAATATCAAATATTTGCAAATTTATCAACTTGAATGTCTTTTTGACAGCTGGTACAGAGCTACTTCAAGAAATTTAAATTTTCATTTATAGTGAAGTATAAGGTTTAAAACTTAAGAAGAACATGTTAATTAATTTAAAATTTAATTGATATATAAAATAACTTATCAACAAACAAATGTTAATAATAATAGAGATAAATCTGGGGCTTCAATAACAAATTTTCTACATTTGTCATCAATCTTGTCAAGCTTAATCCTAAATTTCCTCAGTAATGTCCAGTCTTTTTTTAAATTTTTTTTATTTATTTTGGAGATTGACAACCACGCGCGCTGAAATTCCTTCTTACTAGGAAAAGCAGTTAAAAACTTTCTCACAATACTCCATAATTCGAGATAACAGGTATATATTTTTGAAACCAAAATTGTTGACATCCATTTCTAAACCTAAGATCTCCGTTTCTGCCTATTCCGATCAATTCATTTTGTAAAATGACATTTTTTTTTTCCAATGTGACCATATTCATTGTCATTCATTCATCACTGTGGTTATTACCGTAGTCAATGCATTCTCAAACCTAATTTCAAAATCTGAATAAAGAGCATTTTAATGTTAAGTGTATGTTAAAACGTTATTTTTTCCTACAAATTGTCTGTGGCCAATTAAGAAACTTTGAAAATTCTCAACGTCCAATATTATTCCTTCAGCTTAATTCCGGCAAGAAACACTGAATTGATGGTCTTTGTTTTAATAAAATTTATGCTATTACCTTATAACGGCAAATAAACCTCATAAAATTTAGTAAATAAATCAGTTAAATAGGTAAAATCTGGTTTCCATTTGATTAAATTTTCTTTTAAAATTTAAGTCACAATCTGGTTTAGTGATAGCCTTTATCGTAGACCCCCATTTACACCTCATGGACCCCACAATTATTTTTCTGCTGTCGTGGACCCCTTGCAAGTCGTCATAGACCCCTGTTTGTCCACTTTGGGAATCACTGTTCTAAACAATAACAAAGTTCTTATCCTTTCCTTTCTTAAACAAGGCGAAAAAGTACCTATTAGTTAAGATTTTTTATATAGTACTAATTGCATAGATTTATAAATGAATCCACGTTTCAGTGATACCCTTGTATCACTTAATAGATCAACATACACGAAACAATTAAAAAGGCCACCGTTATATGTGTAGGCATGCCTTACAGAAACTTATTTTTTAAAATTATTATTTTCAAATAATTTCTCTAATAATAGTTCTGTTCCCCTCTAAGCTCATTTCCAGAACTCTTCAATAAGAACGAAGTTTCCTCTCTAGTTCAAGTCAGACTCTTTTTTTTTTGTTTTTTTTTTGACAAAACTTTCAAACCGAAAAGCGGTTATTTAAATAAAACTAGCTTAACCAAGTTTAATTCTTTGATTAAACAAACAGAAAGTTAGCCATATCAAAATACGCTGATGAAATGGTCAGACTTGAAGGAGTTCAAATAATCCTTTTTACAGACCAAAGCATTAGATTTTCGCTCGAAATAATCTTGCAGTCTGATTCGAAGAAACGTAAAAACAAGATCAAGACTCAAAGAAATTGTCTGTTTGTCTGTCTGTGATAGTTTTTCTTGAATTTTCCATTCTGTCGCCAAAAACATTCGCTCGAACGATTCTAGATGAAAAGGATTGCAAAGCCGAAGAAAGGTCTCAGGGTCAAAGGCCAGACTGGAGGGGGTCACGTGTCGACACGGAACCCCGCAGGTCGTTTGTCCACCAGACAGAAGAAGACTTATTTGCCATCGCCCCTTTCATTGAAAACGACCAGGGAACCGAAATTATTGAACAGCTCTCCATGCACAACAAGGTCAGCGGTTTCTGATAGAGATATGTATATATGTGCGGTGAACCCGACAAAATTTACCACTCTGTAGCCCAAACTCCCTTGAAGAGTTTCCGATTGATTCCTACTTCGCGTGCTGCGCCTCAGTGACAGATGGCTCTTTACCTTCTCCCTGCCACAATATTAACATCTCCATATCGAGCGATCTCCAAGACCTTCTCAGGGTTTGAGAGTTTGGCCGAGTATCTTTATAATATGCTAATCCTTGCCCTATCGTACTAGGTTGGAAGTGGAGGATCTCGTGATCTTTAATCGGTTTCTTTGGATAGATGTTTTTGGCAGACTTTCTGTTTAGAGAGGTTATGGATCTCCATTCGAATTTTTCCAAAAAACTTTTCAGATTTCTTTCTCGATTTCCTTATCTACCTGGAAGATTTTATCTGGAAGCAAATGGATTTTCTCATAGATATTTTTCTTAGTTGGTTTTTCTTTGTGTTCAGATACACAAGTTTTTCGCTTCAAACATTTGAGTCTTGTACATCGTTCTTTATATTACTCATGTTAAATAACATTAAATTTATAAATCTTGATTTCTGTCAATCTATTATTGCTTTCTTCTTATCAAAAGTAATTAAGATGTATGAATACTTTTAGATATTCTTTTCTCACAGAAAAGGACTAATTTAGGAAACTTCGTTCAGCCGTCCTCCCTCTTTACTTGAATTCAAAATAATCTATAAGCTTTTATTTTGTATTTAAGAATGTTCTTAATTATCTCACTTTCATTTAAAAAGAATCACATTATTAAATACTGATTTGATCCTTTCAATTTCATCGTGGGCTTTTTAATCGGCATACTATTATTAAAATGATTATTTCAATAGAAACATTGCAACACGAATAATTTATGTTTTGAATGTGCAGATATCAAATAACTAGTTAAAGTTATTATTTATATCGTACTAACTCTTAATTTCTAAAATGCATTCAAGAGACTTAATTGCACATAAAAACCGAGTATATTACGTATCCCACAATTAGGCGACAGAATCCATATTTTTATACCTACTACAGCGTTTCTCAAACTATGGGGCGCGCCCCCCGTAAGGGGGCGTGATAACTTTGCGAGGGGGGCGCGAGCATTTTGAAAAGTCGAAAACAGAAGATTATTTAAAGGGATTATTAATTTACGGAAAGTAAAAATACATTCTGACATCATGAAAAATAAATACACATTTAAACTGACATAATACACTTATAAATGCTATGAGTACTGTACAATGTATTTTATAATTAAACAACGCAAAGTTAAGACAGCGTTTCTCAAACTGTAGGGCACGACCCCCAAGGGGGCCCGTGATAACTCTATAGGGGCGAGCAATTAAAAAGTCGAAAACAAAAGATTATTTAAAAAATTATTAATTTACTGTAAGTAACAAACAAAATGCATTCTGACATAATAAAAAATAAAATACTCATTTACACTGATACAATAAACTTATGAATGTATCAGTCTATACAATGTATTTTATAATTAATTTAACTATACTAAGTTAAGAACAAGTTTGATAATTACCAGTGACCTTATGGGTTTGTATTAAAATTTATCTTGATAATTTGTACGGTTTATAATTAATCCCTTAATTGAAAAATAAAAGTTACGTGATTCGCTCCCAAATGCCCCCGTTTTCCACATAGATGCTCATATGTGATGTTTGGGGGGAGGGGGTTCGGAGAAAAAGGATAAATAAGCAAATCCTCTGAAATAAGTAAATTCTTCGCAAACATTGTGAAAGTCCTTTTATTGCAATCCAAAGCATTCGGAATAATTTTATGGACAGCAGTGCACAGAAAAGATCGTACTTTGGAAAGACGTATATATACGTCAGGAAAATTAACACTTTGGCTGAGCGAAACGTTTCTATACGCCGGTGGTACTTAAGGGACTAAAGTCGTATTGTAGCCTTAGTGTCAAAGTATAGTATTATTGAATTCAGTACATTATTGTATGGAGGGGGAGGGGGCGTAATGAAACTTATGATTGAATATTGGGGCGCGAATACTGAAAGTTTGAGAAGCACTGACTTACTAGGAAAAAATCTTTTATTTTGCATTACCTTTATATATGTGCGGGAATATAAGTGAATTATAGATGCTTATATACACGCATATAAAGAACACATGAAAGGATCATTTTTGCCCCCTCCCCTTTATTTAAAATTTACTTAAAACAGACCCACAATGACCCCGTTCTAACCCCTTTTAAATCCTACTGTCAAATTCCATACGACCATCCACTCTCCCTATACGATCCCCTTCCAATAATGTAATTTGACCAGATTTAAAAGTCAGAGGTTTGGTAATGGGTAAAAAGGTACCCATTCCCCTCGAGGGTTGGAAAAACCAACTGATGACATGCCTCGTTGACGATAGGGGGCGTACATGGAAACGCTGATAATGGCCCCTAATTAATTTAACGTTTGTATGACCACCCCTAATGGTCCCGGGGGCCGATGCTATGTTTGCTCTCGTTGCGTCACACCCTCAATGAAATCTTCATTGCTCCTTTATGAGTCGGTCGTCTATTGTTAGGGTAAGCTGACGGAAAAGCTCTTAATAGAGGACTACATGAATGGGAGGGCACTGATTGAATTTCGTTAGGAACACCCCCGAGCGGATCGCTTGCGTTTACGGAATTGAATAAAGATGGTCCCGATGCCTTGCTTAGGTTTGATATTTGGAAAAAGATCAATTCGTTAATCTTCGATAAATTTTATTTTGCGTTAATGGCAATTCCTCATTTAAGGTATTCGAATACTTTCGGAACCGTGATTTTGCAAAAGCATATAAATGGATAATATTTGATATTTAGTGTCACTTAAGTTAGAAAATGTATATAAAATTGCTTTAAGGATAGTATTACAATAAAAAAATTATTTAAATACAATATTTTGACAAAAAATAAACATGGAATGACCCTTTTTCAAAATATTCTCCTTTTGTGAAAAATGCTTCTATTATAATAATATTTTGTCTGTATGTAGCTCAGATCTTTGTACAGAGACTCAACTAGAATTTTTGAAATATATAAGTTAGAAGTGGGTTTATCCATGTTTTACGACAACAGAGGGAGAAATTTTAAGAAAAAAACGCCGATAATTATTTCAATGGGTTGTAAGTCTGAAAATAATGTGAATTTTTCAAAAATTATAGTTGAGCCTCTGTACAGAGATCTGAGCTATATACAGACAAAATATTATTATAATAGAAGCATTTTTCACAAAAGGAGAACATTTTGAAAAAGGTTATTCTAAGTTAATTTTTTGTCGAAATATTGTATTTAAATTTTTTTTTTGTCAAAATGTCCTTAAAACAATTTTACACATGTATTCTAATCTAAGTGACACTAAATATAACATGAAAATTATCCATTTATGCGCTTTTTTAAAATAACGGTTCCAAACGTAGTCGGATACCTTAAATGTGAGTGTCATATGTTTTTAAACAGGGTTGGTGTTTTTAAACACCAACCCTTCTAAAAAACAGAAGTAAAAATTGAGGATTAATAGACGTTATTTTTATTTTGATCTTGGTTGTTTACTTTATATATACAAACAGATTTGTCAAAAATAAAATGTTAGGGATGCTGCAAATTAATAGAGTTAAAACCTCTCTTTATTTTATAATTTCTTAAACTGAATTAAACATTTCATATGATTAATGTATTTAATAATAACACTTAGTATATATTTGTTTCATTGCATTAAAATTGAAAAATCTTCATTACCAATCAACGCTTTCAAATAATTAAGTAATAGTAAATAATTTTTTTCTTTAGTTTCTAATGACACACACATTATTTGTAAGAAGTATCACTTATCATTTTCAAGGCCTATTTAAATACGCGAGATATGTGTATGTGGATCTGTTTCAAAATAATTTATTTCAAATGGTTTTGCAATCAAAATTTATTTTAACGATGAGATGATGTTGCTTTTAGTTTAATAAATGCGTTACACATTTCTTTAAATATATTGAAAAAAAAATCTCCCAATTTTTAATTCACAAATGGTTTTCCAGTAATTCGAGAATGCATTTTTAAAAATGTCTTTTCTACAGCATCGAATAAAATGAGCTATAACTTACTAGATGAAAGGCAAAACTTTTGGATGATCCATTCTTAGTTCATTTGATCTATACCGAAGTTGCTTAAAAAGTTTGATTCAGGAAGAGTTGCAAGATTAAGTTGACCCTGAGACATTTATTTTGCAAATGTATTTGTTTTCAAAATTTAACTAATTTTTTTTAATAATAAAACCATAAAACAACTCCGTTCCCTGCTCAATTTTAAAAAAATTTGAATTTTTAAATAATATTTATACATGGTCCTGTAACGAAATCAAACTACATGGTTACGGAGAATCAACTATGGATTTATTTTTTTTGTGTGTTTTTTTCTCTCTCCCTCCTTCCTCTTATCTCTTTATGAAGTAAACTTCTACGTTAGTATAAAAGGGTCATGATCAGGAAGTCTTAAGACTCTTTGAGGCCCTGGACCTGTAATCAAAAACAGACCCTACCTGATATCCTTAAAAGTAGACAGTATTTAGCATGCAATATCAAATACTCGTTCAAATGGTAATTTGAAACAAATAAATGTGTACGACTCACAATCTTAAAAACTTAGGTACAAACCGACTTGACCGATAGCCGCATGCATTTTTACTAAATGAGTTGAATGATTGTTTATGGTATTAGGCCTAGACATGGACAACGGTCATTACATAATAATGCAGTCTTACCACTTTTTGCCAGTTTATATGCAGTTTGAAATTCCCTGTTTTTCGGAGAATACATATGGGAATAATATTTGACCATAAAAATTATCCGGAACATAATCTTAAGATAGAGTCGAGAACGAAACGAGGCTCCTCACCGAAAGCGAGGCCCTGGACTCGAGCCCAGTTGGCCTATGCCGAAAGACGTCCCTGGTCATGATCACCAGTTTCATGGTCAGTAACATCCAAGTTCAATCCGGCATTCAAGTTCTGGTTCCGCCCAAACCCTTTTTGCGGAATTATGAGGGATTGATGATCGTCAAATTGAACTAGGCTGAAGAATCCTCCCGAGAAGCATTGAAGAAGTATAGATAGTAAAGCAGGGGTGGGGGGAAGGCATGGCCCAACTGGGCCTTAGCCTCGATGGGGGTCTCGTCTCGTTCTCGACTTAGCTTCAACAAGATCCTGATCCGAATAATTTTGATCGTCAAGTGTTATTCCCAGACAGTATTATTAAAAACAACGGGAATTTCGAATTATATACCAACTGGTACAACTGCTTTATTATGTCATATCCGCCGTTCGTGTCTGGGCCTAAGCCTACCGCGATTACCATCATTACTCATTTAGTCGAAAGGTGGCTTTGGGTTGAGCAAGTTTGTGAGATTGTAAGTCATGCACATTTATTTGTTTCGGGTTACCGTTTGTGCAACGTATGCTATATACTGTGTACTTTTAAGGGTCATAGGTGGAGCTTACTTTTGAGTAGGAGCCCAGGGCCTCAAGAAGTTTTAAGATGTCCCCTACCAGATCAAGTGATGTCCTCGCCGCTTGGACTTGGTTCAAAATAATGAAGATTCTCACCAATAGCTTTGAGACGATATCATTTTTGGAATGAAATCAAACTATTTTTTTATTTTAAATAACTTTCGAAGTAAACTCATTTGCATCCATTTTTGAGGAGATGGTCGAATGACCTGTACACTCGAAAGGATCTTTTGCAGTGAAAAATCGCATTTTCCTGCGGGGGATGTGGGGAGAGCGGAGAATGGGAGGCGGAGAGCGTTTCCCCATCCAATTGGCGAGGCAAGCTTTATGAATTTTTCTTCGGCGCCGCTTAATTTGCGTTTTCGATTCAAAATTTTTTGGGCGCTGCGGGAAATGAGCTTTCGACTTAATCTGGCTCATTAGCTGTCTTTAGAGCGGAGCCCTTTAACTACTGCGCCTGACGTTAATTCTTTCTTAGTATCAAATCATTAAGGGATAAGAAAATGTTATTACTTTTCAAATCAAATTCCAGCTTCTTTCTTTTCCTTTGAGTTGTGTTTTGTTTTTTATTTTTTCTTCCTGCTTATTGGATTTATAGAAAGTGGTGAATTAAACCACCCGTTGGAGATGCAAGTTTCACCCCTTCACACCCTGCCTCTTTCGTTCGCTGACAGATCACTCCATGGAAGTACTTTACCCAAAACGAGCATGTATTCCTACAATGGGTCATTCCAATTTTTCGGGAAGCACAAAAGAACGATTTTCTTTTCGTTTTGCTGTTTGGAGATTTCGACTTTTGGGGAAAAAAGTAAAACGATTATTTTTCCTTTTCTGTCACACAGTTGCACACACAAATATTTCTCTTTATCTGTTTATAAGCTTACTGCTTCCAGTTTTCAAACGGAACGAATTCAGTGTTACCCATTTTCAAAGTCCGATAAAAGATTGTTATTCTTGAATTTAAAATTCAAACAAATTTTGCAGATGTTTATCCTTGAGTTGCCGAGTAAAGATCTTTCTATCTTTAAATGTTTACTTATCGTACCCATTCTAATTTTTTTTTTTTCTTTCGTATATCTTTTTGAAGATTAAAATAATTGATTTTTGTAACCATATATAAATTAGATTAATGTCAACAAGGGAATTTAAACAAATGAAGTTAATTTCTTCATGTACTTTCTCTAAAATTATACATATATGTATATGTATAATTCGAAGTAAACACATCGAGAACTTTTCGGGAAAAACAGTTTTTTTATTCAGGTAGCCATCGAACGCATCTTAATATGGAAACAAACTCATTCTGACGGCTCAATTTTTAATTGAATTGTATATTTATTTCCAGAACTACTAAATCCTCATTTTTTAGTTTCGATTTCGATTGGTGAGTAAAGAATGGGAAAGTGTGTCGTGTATATGCGAAGGCCATAAAAATTAATGAGCTGGGATAGTGGAATATTTTATTTGGACTATCTTTTCTGAGAAATGATTAGCCGTTTAATTTAAGACTGGAATATGTATGATGCGAAATAGAATTTTGTTTTGGTTATAAATTAATATATTCTCTTGTATTATTCAGTGTGATATTCGTCGTCCATCCGGTATAGTGGCTAGCGACGCTGACTGCTGTGCCGTTGGGCCTGGGTTCGAATCCCGGAGAAGACATGGATGTTTGTAACTGTATGGTGTCTTCGCGTCATAGGGGTACTTTAAATAGCCGTCGAGCCGCAATTCCTCTCACGAGTTTGGTGGAAGGGGAAGAGAAGTGGGAGGCTCCTGACCACGCCCAGGGTGTTCTCCCTCAAAATTGAGGTGAAACCGAGCTAAATCGTTCTGTCACCTGTACAGTGCTCAAAGCTACGGCTAACGACATGAGTCACTTAGCCCTTTACCATGTTGAATTTCGTGGGCCTTGATCTGGCCTTTGCTGATCAGGTGGCATTAGTAGCAACAACAATGTGAAATTTAGTGTTCTCTTAGTAGCTGTAGATGCTGTGCTGAGATATGAAGACAGGTATGCTACAAAACAGCATTAATTATACTGAATGCCTTTTTTGTAGATGCTGTGCTGAGATATGAAGACAGGTATGCTACAAAACAGTATTAATTATACTGAATAATGCCTTCTTTAGATCTCAAAGTAAACAAATATTACATCAATAACAACCTTGAAGCAACGACTGAAAACTGATGGATAAATTCTGAACTTGACCTCAGATGCTATGAGTATAATGTTATGATTGAGTAGTTTTATATAAACGTAATTATATTTGAAGTATCTTTATTACTTATTTTTGAAAATTTAATAAGAGTCCCTGAAGAAATTATAGAAAGAATATATAAGGTTAATTTCGGTTGCAAGTTTTTTTTTCCATAAAATTGTGAGGATGTTATTTTATGTGTTTCCTATCTCTTTCAGTTGTTTTCATTTCAATACAAAATTTTTACTTTTTAATACAACGTTCTAAATGTTTCAGAGATTGAAGTAAAAATTTCAATCCTCAAATTAAAGTAATAATGCTTTAATCAATAAAAATTGAATTCAATCGTTTCTCGGTTGTTTTTAATTCATAGAGAAGTACAACGTTTATATTTCACTTTGTTCAAAAGAAGTTCTTATTTTTGATTTATAATTAATGATAAAAAGCAAATGTATGGTAAATGAAAAAAATTGCAAATAATTGTATTTTATTATGACCCATCTCACAGAAAGTGTTTATCTAATAATAATTTTTATTTTTTACGCCAATGATATTAACAATGTACATTTTAAAACATTTATTAAACATATTTATGATCTTTTTTTGTAAAGGAATGTTGTTGATTTCAGAGCTCTAGGTTATTTCTTTGTGTTATATACCACTTATTGGTACACTTCTGTAAAATATCTTTCTTAAAAACAAAAATTTAAAATTCTTCACAAATGTATTTCCTTATTAAACTTTATTTATAATTCAATTTAATATCGTGTTTTAGCCTTATACATCGCTTGATATCCTAGCTATTTAACGCAAAATCTTTTTACGGTAATAAATGACGCTTTTAGCACGTAGCCTTTTGACGCGATTATCTTCTCTTAAGCAGCTTCTCATCGATCCCATAGCAAAGCCACGTTATTTGTATCTATCTGGTGAAAGATCCTTTTGCTTTGTAGGGTTGAGAAAATCCTATTTGACCAATCACACCCTATCAGTCGATGAGTTTGTTGTTACATATTAGAGGAATCAATTCTTGGGCGAGTCGAGAGAGGGGAACGCTCCAATGGAAAAAGAATTCGAATCGATCTCTATCGACCTAACACTCTGCGCTGTGTGTCGGGTTGCACAAAAACGCGTTCTGTTACTGAGATTTAATTGTGTGTAGTGTTAAATTTCTGCTCTCGGATTTGCAATCGAATCATCAAAATTATGCACAAAGGACATAGTTTAGTAGTTCGGAACATAATATTGATAGCTAAAAAATCTTTTATATTGCTGCTTAATTCGAGTTTAAAATATTTTTCAAAATATTAATTGCACTTTTAAAAAGAAAAAAGAATCAAGGAAAGATTAAAAGAAGAAATCATAAATTCTTTATAATTAATGTATTTCGAAAATTGTGCTTTTGTTCTTAGCGCGAGAGGTTATGCTCTGAAGGTAAAACAAGTCTCGTAAGCACGTTTTTTTTTCTCCCGAATCAGTTTTGTTGAATTCTAAAGCAGCGCCATCTATGGAACCAAGAGAAAACTACTGACGGAAACAGAGATCTTCAAAAAAGAAAATAATATTCAATTTAGCCAAATCAGTCTATATATTCAATACAAAATTTCGATCCATTTATACAAGAACATTTTATCAAATAAGTATAGTGAAGCAAAGAGTAATGACTTAATTAAATAGAATCAGTTTAGTTTTTAAATAGAATCGTATTACGTTATACACACACACTACAAAAATTAATTTATACAATTTATTCTTTATATAATCGGTGTTTATTTCAAATCTTATTAATTTTTTAGAAAATTGAAAAACAATTAATTTCAAAAATCTTGCTGTGTTCTACATATTCTTTTTCTCTTCCTTTTTTAATCTTGATTTAAAATAAAATTTAAATAAGTATACTCTGTAATTTAGATAAGGGGGGGGGGAGAGAAATATATCTGAAAGATTTTTGTATTATAAAGTTGAAAAGGAATTTCTTGTTACTAACTAACAAATATTTCAACTGTTATACAGCCACTACTTAATAATAAAAAATAAAATAATTAAGAAAATTTTAAATTTCATTTTAAAAACAAAATAATTAAGAAAAGTTAAATCAAATGTCAATCAAATTATTCTTATGTCTGCCTGTTGGATAGCATTACACATTATTTTATATTACTCAGAACACAAAAGTATTTGAGAAAACATTTCTTGAGGATAATACTTCTAGATGAGTAGCTTTGACCTATGAATTTGTGTATAGTATGGTAGTTTGGAGAGGGGGGTGTCAGCTCAGGTGTCGCCCTCGGCACTTGACCATTGTTCAAAATTACGAGGTCAGTCGTCAAAAGCCCTCGAACAGCTCAACAGTGTAACGTTAATATTCACTCAGTTGACGTATGAAAATAATAGATATTATAGAAACTATTTCGTCCGTTGTTATTTTTAAGGGAATCCTATATAAAAGAAAGTACATAAAGAATGACTAATATAGAATAATTTGTAACATAGGATTATATTTAAATTTCTTAAAAACCTATCTGTAGAAAAATAATTTGTAAATCACACCTCCCTCCACTTTCGTAAAATAAACACATTCCTTTTACTAAAAAAAAAATTAATACGCTAAACAAAAAGTATCTGAAAACGACTATAAATGCTGCTTTACACACACACACACAATCCCAAAAGGAGAGAGCCATTTCATAGTGGTACCATCCAGGGGTGGTTCTCGCTTCCAAGTTTTGACGCTTGAATTAATTTGATTTCAAGCTCTCGTCGGGTACTAAATATTGCAGTGATTTAATTTTGCCGAGAGTACCAGAACCGAATAGATACTGAAGGGATCTTTTACATTCTACATAACCATGTAGCTTGCGGGCCTGTGATTTTCGCATCCAGAAAATCTATCTACTCCAGTGGGCATAGAACCCGTGGTGAATTTTATCTAAATATATATGAGTATATCTGTGTTTGTGTAAATTTTGAAGCGTAATATTTGATTAATATCAGATATTTTTCAAAAAATAAATAATTTCTGAGAGAAGAGAGCAACATATTTTGAATTTTAACCTATTTTCTATGTATTGAAATAACTACAGCCCAAATTAGTCGTTAAAAATTAAAACACATTTATAATTCATTCGTAGCATCGGTAAAGGAAACATAATTTTTGAATCTATCAGAACAAATTGTGTGTGCAGTTACCACCTGTAAGTGTTAAGTTAAACGCTAAGCAGTAAATTTTGCTAAGACGTAAAAATAAACTTGATTTAGTATTGTATTATATTTTATACCAAACAAAAATAGCCCACATATCGTTGAGATATACATAATTACTCGTAAAACAAACAGTTTTATTGATGTTTTAATTTCTCACATTTCTGTTTCACTTTCTTATGTATAACCATTACTCATAAATATGAAACATAATTTTTTTTATAAGTAATGGTTATACACTAATAAAATATTAAGTTTTACAATTCTCTTCTCAGCCTGTTTTATATATTTAAAAAAATCACTCATATTATTAGATTTCATTATCAGTAAATAAATCTGAAAAAATAATTAATGAAAGAAATCATTCAAAGAGAAAAAATTCTTTGGAATGAAGATCTAATTAAATTTGTCTGCCTCCATTTTTTCCCACTCTTTAAGAAATGTACCATGCTTTGATCTAAGTTTCTTATTTATTTAAAGATGATTCACACACACAGAGTATTTTACTTATCTTTCGTGAAAACGTGGCTTTTACTGTGCCTTCAAAGGTTAAGTGATTGTCTGTAAAAAAACATTTAAAATCAAACAAAAAGATTTTTTCTTCAATAAAAATTTAATTTACAATTCAAAATACCATTTTTCGCAAATATGTGTGTAATTTTTAAGAGGATTATATCAAGCAACAATTTCTGGAACTTTAAAAGATCAAATGGTTCTTAAGGAATCTTTATTATCACAAATCCAACTTAAAATTATAACAAAAAATTACCATACAAAAATTATGTGATTAATGGCCATTGGAACTTAATTATTTTTTAAGAAATTCGAGAAATGACTTAAGAAATTTACTAATTCAAGGAACGGATAAAAAAAAGTTAGAGGTTTAAATTTTTTTTTTTCTGTAATGGAGCTGCGTTTTGGTATTTCTACCTTTGCAGACCTAGTACATTCCCCAGAAACTGATATCACTTTTAAGTGCGGCATTATTTAGGCGATACCAATTACCGCGAGTAATTTTGACGACCAGTTTCTTCCCCAGAAGGAGGCACCTAAGCTCTGCCGATATGAAATTTGTACTTAGGAATTTAATTTTGCCGAGAGCAAATACGCACTCAAGGGATCTTTTTCATGCCGTTTAATCATACGACATGCCCGCTGTCGATTTTCTGTATCAGGAAAATCCCCCGACTTGGGCCGGGGTCGAACCCGTAACCTTGAGTACAGAAGGTCAGCGACAAACCAACTACGCCACCCAGCCGGCAGAGGTTTAAAATGACTTGTGTACGTGTAATTTTAATTATTTTTTTATAAATTTACTTTATTTAAGTGTTTTAGAATGAAATATGTAATTAGAAATCTGAAGAATAAATTAAAAATGTGGGTGGTTGTGCTGAGATTTGAGTTTTTTAATGGCATATTGATAAAATATTTTATTATTGTTCGAAGCAGAGTTGTAATCTTTAAAAATGAGTCTAAAAAAAATTTATTTCGAAAGTAGTTTCAATTTTAA
>BMAV01001714.1:286185-333867 GCA_019973955.1 Trichonephila inaurata madagascariensis
GCTTTCCTTTTAAAAATAGGCTTTTAAAACCATCACTAAGACATGAAATATTAAAATTAATGAGCGCAAGTGTTTTTCTGCCCATAGAGTGGGTAGAAAAATCATATTGTGTATTCATCATGCATATTATAACAAATATGCGTGATGAATACACAATATGATTTAAATTCCCAAAGCATTCTTCGAAATGATTCCGAAGCATTCTGTTTCATTTGAACTTGACACAGCATAGAATGCTGAATCGGAAAGGATCTCGGTAGTCATGGCAACGTTCTGATTGAACATGTGCCCTGGACATTCTAAAACAATGGAGCTCCTCCTTAGTAAAAAACAAGAAACGAAATATCGTCCATTTCTGTAGGGTAAAAAAAGTATTTCACGATAAAATCTCCGTAGCTGTTTCTTACATCCAAAAGATTGTTCTTTAAACAGCATCGTCTTCCTCCCTCGCTAGACTAATAGAATCCTTTGAGAAAAAATTTTCTTTCTGTTCCCCTTCTATTCTTTCACATTTGGGAGGATGTTGTTTATTTTTCTTTCTTTCATCCAAATTTGAAATGAAATAAAAAAAATAAAGAAATAAAATACTGCTTTTTTATTTGTTACTTGAAAAGCGAACAACTTTTATTTTCTTTCTTTTTTTATTTCGCCCTTTCTATAAGCATCTGGTCATAGAAATGGACAATCCAATAGACAGAAGGAAGCAACGTTTTCTTTTCTGGGGCTGTCATTTTAAATTGTAAGACTGTTTTGATATTTATCGATTTCAAATACTTGTATGACAAGCAAAAAAAACGTATGCTTCTCTTCACTGAGCATTGATTTATGTTCCTTCCAAAAAAAGTAATTATTTATAAAGGATATTACACTATTAACACAACGCATTATTTTTCATAAAAAAAAAAAAAAGAAATAAGCAAATACTTTAAAACAGTGGTCTTCAAACTTTTTCAACTCAAGGAACCTTTAAAACTATAAGGTGTTTTGGGGGAACCACATTCCGCACTTAGAATAATATATCTTAAAATAATATTCAAAATAAATCAACATTTATATGTACTTTATATAAAAAACATTAAAAAAGTATTATACTTGTTATTAAAAAATTGTATATATAATTTTAATGTAGCTTACTCATTAATAAAAAACATTTGTGAACCAAGTGTCACTAACCCATGCACTGTATTAGGTAACTGGGTTATATACTTTCAATTTTTTTACACAAACTGATGAAGTCTAGGTCTATTTAAACTATCTGCAGTTAAACTTCATATTCTGTGTTTAGTTTTTATTATTTTGTTTTTGTAACCACTCGCGTTGAGAGATATTTTCCTCTTAAATGCATTATTCTAAATGGCATTTAAATGTTTTTAGCTGAGGCAGAAATCCTGTGTATTTCGTATGAATTTGCAACTAAAAATTTAGGAGCTGTTTTTTACTTAAGGTGACTACCTACCTTCGGACCCAATTTTTTTGTAAGAACAAATTTTTGAAACAAATTGAAAGTTTTTAGGAAGGAAAAAAAAATGTAAATACATAAATATTGTACTTTTAGAAAAATTGGTTGTTTCAAGGAAATTTTACCAAGTTTTTACTAAAATGGGTAACACTGTATAAAAATTTCTAATACAATTATCATAATTTTCTTTATACACAGTATGTATATTACGGTGCTCTTCAAAATGAACCAAAATCTAAGAGAAATATTGAAATACAAAAAAATTACAATTATGTGCATAATATGAACATTTTGATATTTTTTAAGTTTTTTCTTTATAAAAACTACCCTAAATGAAAAAATATTTAACCTACAACAAAAGTTATGGTCTACTTTATGAAAAATAGTATAATAAACATATTCCCCCACAAAATTTCAAAACGTTATCTGGTTTGGTTCTTAAGATATCATGTATCTGGTAAAGTGTTTCTTTCAAAAACATAATTTTGAGAAAAACTCATTTTAAGTTTTATTTTAGTGCCCTTTTGCATAGGGTGACGTTTTATAAAATCACTATAACTTTATTTCTATTTCGCGTAAAGGAAAAAGAAAAACTGTTTTGGAAAGAAAAATGTTCAAACTAAGATTTTGAAATTACAAAAAATGCCCCTTGAGTAGACGAAAAACGACATTTTTAAGGTAGGCAGTCACCTTAAATTTAAATTTTAACATCGCATCGTTTGACATGCTGATTAGTTGCTCCCTCTTCATAAGTATTTCTTACCACAAATAAAAAAAAAGTATATTTCCTATTGGAAAACTATTTAGTTTTGCAAAACATTGTACTAACGGGTGTAAAATCATTTCGTGGTACCCGGGATTGTAAACAATAGAACACATATAAAGGAAAAAAACATTTTAATATTTTAATATATTATAGTAAAAATGTTTATAAAAAGTATTACAAATTAAAACTTTTGGGGGATAAGTAAAACTTTCAATTTTAATGAATGATATGAGCTTTAGATACTTGTGGCTACGCAAACTGTACAGATAATGTGAATCTATTTTACATGTTTAAAATTTTCTTTTTGATTTCTTTTATTGTGACTCATGAAAGCTCTGGGTATACCTTGAGAAGCTCTAGGGTTCCGAGGAATGCAGTTTGAAGACCATGGCTTTCGACTGCTAGATTATCGAATAAACTAAAAAAAATCCTTCAATTGATCTTCATAAATTCTTATTAATTTAACTAGGAAATTTAAAAATCTCCTAAGGCTTTCCTTTCAATAACTGTATCAAGTAAAATCTTGAAAAAAGTTCCCAAACCATAAGATTTTTAGTTGTTTTGATATTATCGAGAGAATGACACCTTTTACTTGACCATATCATTGCATTGATGTTTTTGGACTTATAAAAGAAATGTACTTATGTATTTTTGAGTGTCCAAATGCAATTTTTTCATCATCATTAATGATTCATTTCTATTAATGTAGGCAAAATATAACATCAATGCCTTAATCTTATTTAGTTCAACAAATCAAAAAAAAAAAAAAAAAAATTTTTTTTTTAACCAATAATATAAAACTTCCGAGAGTAACTATATTTAAGAAATGAGATAAAACAGGGAATTAAATTTCAATAATATTCAAATCTTCTAGTCTATTAAGCACTAAATCCACTTAAAAAGAATATTTTGAGAAGACGCTAAAAAAGCCAAATTTTTCTTTTATTTAAACTAATTTTTATTGAATTCTCTTTTGCTCACATCTTAACTTTTTCCCTCATACTCATTCAGACTTAGCTACAGAAATTCTTGTAAATTCCCAATGCATATTCCATTTCATTCACAAAATACAACAGTTGTTTCAAAATAGTGCAATAATTAGTTATTTGATCAAATGGTAAATGTAACTTTTAAGCCAATTAGTATTCATTATTTTTCTCTATTCATTAATTTCGTTCATTCCTCAATTTAAAAAATCCAAACACTTTTATTTTTGTTTTTAATTTTAACCTAGAGATTACAGCTCTCTACTCTTCGGTTTCATTTGATGGGATCAGCAAGATAAAGATGCCGCTTGGAAGCTGAACCCTTGGGGGGGAAGTTTCCTCTCTCGCTGACTCGTTCCCCGAAGTTAGCCCTTCCCTCTCGGCATTTCCCTGCTCTACATCGAATACTTTCACTCCAGAAAATAATACCGTAGCAAAAATGTGAGGGAACTTAATCTTTACAAATTTATTATGTGTGAATAAAAGCAGATGTAATGAAAATATTTGCAAATAAAAATTCCAATATATTTTATTGATATAATTTTCAATTAAAATAAATACTAATGTAATTGGTAAAAACTTATTAACAGCCATGCTTTTCGAATTCTAGTAAAATTTAATAATTTTATGATTGCATTTTATGATTGCATGAGCGGGGGCGCACAAAAAGGGGGGTGGGGGCATGGGGCTGGATATCCCTCCATAGCCCTTGATTTTTTTCGATTGATGATAATACTTTGTAAGTAGTACGTAAAATTTTTAATCAAGTATTTGTTATCAACAACTTATTTCACTAATTAATGCTAATTATTAATTCAATAATTTATTTTTTAATGAGTTATTTTATTAATTAAATATTGAATAATTTCCAAAATCGACAAAACCAAAAGAATACGTTAGGCGTCGATATGGTATGATACGCGAGAATGGTGGATTTTCGACCCTGGATTCCCTCCCCCTTTGAAAATTTTTTGTATACGCCATTACTCATGATTAATATTATTTCTTGATGAGGTAATGAAATAATTTTTTTAGATGCATCATATTTTCTTTCCTTGATTTTTGACACGGAATTTCGATTTTTTTTTTCTACGAGCATTTTGAAAAGTGCAGAATGTATTTCCTCAGGATAAAACAAATCTTGTGAAACTTTGAATTGGATTAATTATTTTTGCTTTTACCTTTTTGTTGCAAAATAAATTATATTGAGAAAAAAAGACGATGTTTTTTTTTTTAATTCTTTTTAAAACAATCTTTTTCTTTTTACAAACCATGCAAGCATTTTCTTAAAATATTATTTCCTATCTATAAACTTTAGACACAATGAAGCTTTATATATGTTTTTAATATCAATAAATTTACATTTCTAAACTTTTTTATAGCATGGTTTAGATGCTTCTAAAATTATGCTTTCCCATTTACGAGAATAAGTCAAGGTTTCTGTTGACGTAATTTTTTTCATACAATGGAAGCTTTTTTTGTTTACTTATAGTGGGGTATTTAAGAAAATTATAACAGTTGATGTCAAACTTTTGATATGAAGTAATAAAGAAAACAGTTTTAAGGGGAAGAAACACGTTTGCTAAAAATACTCGTTTAACAGAAAATCTAGATTTATTTGAATTACTTTTTAACCAACATAGTTATGCAGTTTCAACAAGGTACTAAGAACTCCAAATATTTTGACAAAGTATTTTACTTTTTTCTGCATTTTGCTGTCATTAGTAAACGAAATACTTTGTTAAATGCTGCATTTTGTCTCTTTTATCATTAATCAAAAGATAATACTCTAGATTAAAAAAACCCTGTAATTTTATCATCAAAATTAAATAAGATAAAATTCAGTTGTATTTTTGATTCTTGGTCGAATCTGAATAACTTTGTCAATGACAAGAATAATTAAAATTTATAAAAATGATTTCGGAACCACCGCAATCTTTTCTCCGAAATTCTCTATTCTTTTTTTAAAAATGCAAATAGCTAGAACAGCTGATCTACCGTTGCATCATCAGTATTAATGATACGGGGTCCCCTATCTACAGGGACCCCAACATGTGCGGCATTTTGACACTTTCTAATAAGCTTTATTAATGCGATCATTTTTATTTAATTAAAAAAAAAAGGGTCTCAAGAAATCATGATACAGGGCCCACAGAAAACCAGCTACGTCAGTAGGGGCCTTCTCGGGTGTTTTTCTCGTCACTTGTCTGAAGCTAAAAATTACGTTAATATCCTTCTTGTTCCTTCGAAATGCGATGCTAATAAACAATTAACGTCAGTTCATACGAAAGATGGAAATAAAATACCGTTCACCACTGGAATACCTTAATTAAAAGGAATTGAATTTAAGTTTCAATATAATTTAATATAAAAAAATATAAGCCAAGCCTCAAAATTTATTGAATTATTTATTTGTAAGGAGAAAAAGAGCTATGAACATATCTAAACTGAAAACCTGTTTATTAATTTAAGTAAAATGAAATTAATGATAAGTTTAAAAAAAAATAAAAAGCTTTTATAAAAGATGATATAGTTCCCGATAAACGTTAATATTTACTTCGTTGAATAATACATTGTACATTCGGAAGATACAAAATGTAAACACTTTTACAATGGGGAATTTTTCGCAGCAGACTTGAAATTTAGAGATGACGTCCAAAAAAAAAATAAATAAATAAAAAAAATAAAAAAAAAGCATCCGAGAAGCGCATAGATTATTATTCCATCACGGAAGAATTCAGAGAGACCAACAGAATCTCTGATTGTTTGCTCAATCTCTAAGATCCTGATGGTCATTTAGGGATCGATAGTGCTCTATTGTGACACGATCCATTGTGGGTGGCAAAAAGAAAGCCCATTGAGGGTCGACCCCGGGGTCGTGGTGACCACGGAACATAGATAGGATTAATGTGGGGGTTATTAATAACTCTCTCCATCCTGTTGCAGCAAGTCTGAGGAAGCGGAGAGGATTAGATGCCGCGTGGACTTGTGCACAAAAGGATGGAGATTAGAGAGGGATGCATCGAGGGAGGGGGGAGAGAAATGTAAAAACCGGAGAAAAAAGGGATTTGAAGACGAGAGAGATTCTTTCATGCAACGCCACACCTGCAACTATCGGCTGCTGGGCTTCCCCTAATCCAGTTATTTGTGCCTTTATGCAGCCGATTGCCGACAGATTGGACAGCGGCCTTAATCCTCACCACCCAAAGAAACGAGCAAAAAAATACTCTTTGTGAGTTTAAAGTTGCGAAAAGATGAGTGGGGAGAGAGCACACACAAGCAGGGAGGAATGTATATCACCCACTGGCAGTTGCATAAGGGTCTGAGTTACAAAGCCTATTACCATTCTGAGCATGCAGCGCGTCGCCAAGAAGGTTTTGGTTGAGTCAGTTATCCCACCATGCATACTATCACAACGCAAACTTCATTCGCACAATGTGCCACCCAAAATCTTTCGACTGGGGTGGGTTTTCACCCTTGATCTAGAGCCCTTCACTCAAAAAAGTGAGCTTTTATGCACGACCCCATCATTCAACACCCTGGATTGATGTTTTCGAAAATATGCTACTGTTACAATGTTTCGTAAACACTACTTCGAGGCTCATACATGGACAATTGAGCTTATTTCAATACAGCCAACAAGGGCTGTATTGATATGACTATTTATAAAGCTTGTAGTGTTCAAAAGGAGTATTTAAAGGATACTATATTGATCATACAGTTACGCATTTCATGATAAACAACAATTATTTATGCGATTTCTTTTAAGTTATTTCGTATTATTTAATTTAAGAGTTAATTTTATTTCTATTGTCAACTATTCGTGTGCAAATTCAATACTTCCTTTTTTAAAAAATTCTTTTCTTATTTAATTTTTTTGAAAATAAACTCTAAGAAATTTTGTTTATAATAACTATTTTGGACTGAATAATGTTAAAAATAAATAATTCGGACGAAATAAAATATTTAATAAAAAAATGTGAAAATATTCTTAAAAAAAATGAGCTTTGTTGCTAATTGTGCCAAAGTATTGTGCAAAAATAAAAATTTTTTTTTAAAAAAATAGAAAAAAATAGTAGGGTGTATGTGAATATATTTCTACATTTAAGTATATATGTCCGTCGCCCCAAAAGCCCTCGAGTAGCTGAGCATATTGCGATGTTAATATATATATACACACAGTAGCGCACACAAAAAATTTTCAAGGGAGGGGTCCAGGATCGGAAGTTCACCATTTTGGTATTATGCTCCATTATACCACTCAGCATATTCTTTTGATTTTGTCGATTTTCGGGAACAAAAACAATACAAATTTAATTATTGAATAAATAATTAGCATTAATTAATAAAATTAATTATTAATATCAAATACATAATTAAATTTTACGTAATATATACATAAGATTATAACCAATCGAAAAAAATCAAGAGCTATGGGGGGTGTCCGGACCCCCAAGATACCCCCTTGTGTGCGCCACTGTATATATATATATATATATATTTCGGGCAGAATGAGGTATATGTTTAAATGACTACAAATTTGTTAATATTTACTGGAACTTTAATTATGAGAGCTTTTCTCAGAGACTTAACGGATAGCCGAATAAATTCATGCAATTAAATATTGCATAGAAAAGGATAATGTTTTCTATTAAGAGTTAAATGGCTATTTTGGAGTGTTCTCCGTATTTGCAACCCCTTATATTTGCATTGATTCAAATAATATTGCTCTCATTTAAAAGTTGCTTCCGATATAATGGGTCCGAATGCTTTTATAGATGTTATTTCGTAACAAATGACATTCAAATGCTAACGCAATACATTAAAGTATCTAAAATTTGTTAATATGAATTACAATGTATAAGAATCTTAAGTGCTTAAATTGAATTTATTATAAACACATTGTTCTACTTTCTAATTATTACACTCCAGTGAATCTAGGACATTTAATACTTTTAATCTCTTTCTCATTTAGTTCCGTAAATGAAACAATTATTAATTCATTTGATTATATATTAAAATTTATTTTACATACGGTTAATTTATAGTTATTCGGAAATTTAAAAGAGCAATTCCCATTTGCTGAGTAAAAAGATTATATTATTATTAGCCAAAACTGTAAGGGCTAAGTTCTTTCTCAATTCTTATTAAACAATTTCAAATGAAAATGAAGGAAAGAATCAAAGAGAAATTTATTCGAAACTTTTTTCTCCCTGAATATTATATAAGTCACATATATAATTATTCTAAACCTTAATCCGAGCAAAAGGAAGTGTTTTTCTTTCCAAATGGAAATATATTTTTCAAATATATTTTTGCGTATGCATTTATGTATATATAGTAAGACATATTTCAATTATTTTCATTCTTTTGTTGAAGTCAACTGTTTAAAATCGGCTTAACACTAAAAACTATGTTTTGATTTTGTACGAAGCTTTAGAAAAGAATTTCTGAAATTGAAACTGAGTGTTTTTGAAATGTTCGCAGCATTTGCAGAAAGAAAATCGACCGATTAAAGAAATCATTTGAAGTCAATACAATTTATCTTATTAATTTCCTGAACAAAACAGAAATTATAGAACAACTGTCATTTTATCAGGTAAGAAAAGAAATTCTTCCAAAAAAAAAAATTATGACTGTTGATTGCGTTGAAAAATAATAAGAAAAAATCGCACCCACTGCTCAAAACAAGTATTACTTTTTTTAAAAAATTTTTCTTATGGTTTCTGTTTGAAGAATGGGATTATAATTCTCTGCCACGCACTCTGTAATTGAGGAGGAATGGTAACCATCCTAAGCGTTCCTGATTGAGTGTATGACAAGTTGGTCTCTCACCTTCAAAACCCGAGGTTACAAGGAAAGTGTATCATTAGACTGACGACTACCATAAGTTGATCCCCGTTTAATCCCGCTCGAAATGCTAATCCCACAGAGGGGTTGATTTCAAAATAATCATGGAAACGGTTAGGGAGGGAACCCAAAAGGCTAATGCACAACCCACTCGTGGCCATTTTTAATCCGGCTGCCTCGAAACCGTTAGTATGTATGTATGAAAGCAATACGAACGCGGAAGAATGGTGAGAGGCAACCATTCAGTGAAATTATCGTGTTGTTGCCGTGGGAGGAAGGGGATACCCCCTTTTTTTCTTTCCCTTTTTTCCCCATGATGCACTATGGAGGTGTGGTAGAAGAATCTTTATTACACTTCATTAACATCTGACAGTTTTTTCCGCTGCAACAATATCTGTATTGTTGGATGGGGGGAGGGGCTCTTGCAGATTAGTCAACTGGTTGCGATCTTTTTTTTCTTTTCTTCTTTTCTTTCTATTATTTATTTCCCATTCCTTTTTTTTTTTTTTTTAAAGAAAGAAGCCATTCATGAATGAGTATCAGCAATCAAACCTCGGTATAGAATGACTGAATTGACGACCGTTGCGAAAAAATGAATGTGAGAGGAAGTTGTTGTAGAAATATATATCTGGGGTAGAAAATTGTCTTCGTATGTATTGTGACTTAAAATACTCAGTTTCAGTTCAATACAGACATCTCAATACCATGAGTTTTTAAATAGGATACGACTTTCACTTTTAAAGGTGTTAGAATATTAAATTATTAATTAAATCTTTTAATTTATTTAAAGATTTAATGAATGAAAAGTTTAATTAAAATTAGAAGAGATTAACTAATTGAAAGATTTTTGATTGAAAACTCATTTATATGTTAATATAAATTACAAACAGATATCATTTAAATAAGAATAAATTACTTGAAAGTGTTGATTGTGTTCAGCTGAATTACATTTAAGATTTGTAAAATAAACAAGTACTAAGTTAAAATTCATTTCGGAGCAAATTAAAGCAGCTGGTTATATGAAATTTTGCATTAGTAAAAGCCCTACAAGGTGTTGTAACTGCACTTTTGTGTTTAAAAAGCGTTCATTATTTATACACAAACAAGCTTATATAATAATAAAACAATATAAACATAATAAATTATCGTACATACCTGAGAAAGGAAAATTATGTGTGTGTGTGGGGAATGGAATACCGCGACAAACCAATATATATATATACCGAAAACTAAAAAAACTGTTAATAAATCTAATAGTAATTGTTGGTACTTCAGTATTCAAAACAAAAACAATTATCACTAACTACTATGTACTTGGTTATACTGAAGACATAAAACAAAATTCTTAACGAATAAACAAATACTTCAATAGTATTTTAAACTTTGTTTTAATTATATTCAATTATATATATATATATATATATATTTTTCCCTATAAAATATTCCTCCTCAGACAAATTTTACTGGGAAAAATGTTTCATTTTCAAGGAAAGAGGTTTAATATACGATGAAGAAAAATTAACTGCATAAAACTTCTCATCATTAATTTAAATACAATTAAGTCATAGATCATACCTTGATAAGAAATATTCTTCCAACTTAAATGAAACTTTATTTTCAAAAAATTATAAGTGAAATTTTGAAAGATATTTTATCACATGTTGATCCTACACACACCAAAATATTGTTAAATATTACTTTTTCATTTATAATATTTCTAAATTTAACTAGTTTATTTCAGTGTCTTTTAAAGTACCAGAATTATTTGTAAAAATCTATGGTATTACATTTTCTTTATTCAAACTCCTTACAGCTGGTTTTTTTTTTTTTTTTTTTAATTTATTTTAGTAGCTAAAAAAGAATACTGAAATTGAATAAACATTTATGTTTAAAACATCACGGTTTGAAATGCCATTGCTGTTTTGAAAGAATTCTTTGTATTAAGTATTTTAAATGCGTGCTTTGACCATAGCTTTTTGCATTTTAAACGAAATCTCTTTTTATATTTTTGATTCATAATAGTTGCAACTATGTTTTTTCCAATAGTGTAAAATATTTCCACAATACGTGTATAATTGTATATAAACGAAATAGAACCAAAAATGTTTCATTCCTGTAAAAAAAAAGAGAAGGGAATTAAAAAATGTTCTACAAGAAAAATTTTTTTGTTTGCTTTACACTGAACTTTAACAATAGAAAAACAACGAAATAATTTTATATGCAAAATTACATATAATAACTTGATAATTATCATTTATAGAAAAGGGAAAGTATGTTTGATTTTTAGCCGCTTAGTAATAATATCAAAGTAATAAGCCGAATAATAATTTATGAATTTTCAATTGTAAATAAATTTAATTCCTCAGTGCTTTTAGCTATAATTAATAATTAAAGTATTGCTGAAGAATATTTGAAACACAAAATGTATGCCTATGCTTTTCAAAAAGCTTTAAAAATGTTCTCAATAAGACAAAGATTCAGCAAATTAGTCGCACAATTTTAAAAACAAATATCACGACGGAGAGACGCATTATCTTTTCATTTTATATTTATAACAATTCTGAGTTCATGTAAGAAAGAGAAAAAAGTAATTTAAGTAATTCCACTTAAAATTCGAGGCTTCGATCTGTTTCTAAATATTCGTTTCGATTTCAAACTGATTAGCCATCAGAGAGGAGTAATTCCCATTTCTCATAAATTCAAAGTAGCATTTAAATGATATATTTTTTTCGTTATTTAATAAACCCGAAAGCTATCTCTTACAGTATCATTTCGTCAATTAAAAACATGCGTTTTGAATTTTGATGCGTAGACTTGTTATTTTCTTAATCTGCTGAAGAATTTTCTTAGTCGTTTCGAACTTCAAAGAATAAAGACTACGAGAATCTCTAATCCGTTATTCGAATGATGCTTCTTTAATTCTTCGTTTATGAATGCCGAACCTATTAGACTACTTAACTCAAAATAGGGCCCATTTTATGAATCGAAATTGAGACCATTTTTATTTACACCATCCCATGTATCTGGTTGCACGTAAGCCTTACGCGTGATTCGCAGATAAAGAAGCTTTTTTCGTTAAGAGTTCCCATCTCTTCACTTCTAGTAAAACAACGCATAATTAATTTATACTTCCGATGTTCTATATTATTTAATCTTTTCTTATTTTTCACCTTGTTTACTGACTGACTTGAAAGCAAGACTTTAAAAGCTCAAGTTATCGAAATAAATGATTCTGAAAATAAAGCGTAGTTGTGAAATGGAAACTTATTGCCTTTGAAATGTTTAGCAAAGTATCTTGGGAATATTTGGCTAATGATACTCTTCCTCTCTTTTTTTATTGTTATACAATGAGACACTACTGAAAGGTAGAGATTGGGATATGTAAAATTAGTGCGGTTATTTTTTGATACTTTTCTGAGAATATTAATTTGAGATATGAATAGCCATTCTCTAACTTTTGTTCCTATGCACCTAATTATAAAACCCGTCAAAAATATGCAAGGTATATTAAAATGAATTAAAAAAAAAAAATCGCTGGAAATTCAAGTAAAATGAAAAGTTAATAATTAGTTTTTTTTAAGTAATTTATGTTTAATAACACTTGCTATTTTCTTAATATTTGTTGCACTTAAGAGAAAATAAAACTTTTCTAAAACTAATATTTCACGGTGAATTTACGAGTGAATATTTATATTTCTTTGTTTTCAATAAGATGGGAATCACTAGGATTAAGTAATCTAGTTTGATAAATACAGGTTGATTCATAATTAGTGTGACCAATTTTGAAAGAATATAACTACTTATGGTAAATTTTAATCTCTTCATTACCAATTTTACTTAAAAAATGAATCGTTAAAATTACCAATCTAACTATTTTTAATAGGGGGAGGAAATTATAGCTCCGAAATTAGGTCCTCAAATGCGAAACGAAATTTTAAAGCTTTTGAAGGAGGATTCCTCAAATTCTGTTATAAATAAAGCATTTAAAAATCAGAAAAGACACTTTTCTAAGGGATTATTATCTGAACTTCGAAGGAAATAAGATTTGGCTGAAATCAAAAGCTCCAGGGAAAAAAATGTGCACGAAAGGAGTAATTGGTAAAAAAGAAAAAAAAAATCCTCTGCCTCAAAGAACTTCAACTAATAAATTACAGGTATTGCAATCGACGATTTGTCATCAGATAAAGAAAACTGGCAATAAAATAAAAGTGAATAAACTACTTTGTCATCAAACGTCTGCAAAGACCGTAGAAAAACATAGCAAATGTTCTTGCCCTCTGTATTTAATATTACGCAAATGTAGATACAAAACATGGACAACTTCTGATGAAGCACTGCTTCATCTGTTATCTACTACTGGAAAAACGAAGATACAATATATTTCACGCGAAAAGCGTCGCAAAGACGCAACTGTTTTGCAAAAGGCAATGTATGAATCGGAATATCTTCTCAAAGCTTAACAAAAACATTTTTGTAGAACCAAAGGATAAAATTGATGCTAAATACTATCAGAATTAAGTTTTAAAGCACATAATTAAAGAAAGTAAATGTCTTTACCCTACCGGAAACTTGGTGCAGAATCTTGGAGAAAAACAAAGTCATACTACAAATCAACTATAAAAAGGCCGAAAGGTAAAAAAAAAAATTCTTCCACCTGAGAAATGGCTACCATCATCCGCTCACTGTGTTCTTTGCGATTATTATTTATGGAGATACTTAATAAAAACAGTTATAGACATAAAGTGTGAACACTTCAAAATGACTTCAAAAAGCAATAAAAGAGAAAGTTGGAAAAATACCCCCGAAAATGGTCGAAAAAGCTCTTTTGGCTTAGCCTAAAGGTTTACATAAAGTGTAAAATGCTAAAGGAAACCATATTGAAAATTTCATGTAAATAATTTAATTCAATAAAAATTTGATACTCTGAAATTGGTCACATTGTTTTTGAATCAATCTGTATATGAATAATATATGTTTCTCTTAGTTTTTATTCAATAAAATTTTATTTTTAGAGGTAAGGTAAATTAAATATTTATTTAATATCAATTGATTTAATATGCCTCTCTCCTTAATTCAAATATCAATATGACTTACATGAATTATTTTACTGTCCTAGATAACGTTCTTCACATTTTCTAGACATTCATCACAAGAAAAGTTATAATGCTAATGTTACATAATCTCTTTTTCTATGCCTATTTAATGCCACATACACCCAACTTTTTTTACACAGTAGATACGTTCTGTAGAAATCCATGCAAAAAAAAGTCGTGTAATAATGCGACATATGGAAAATTTGGGAATATGTTCCACTATTTTCAAAAACCGTGCAAAAAAGTAATAATAAAATCCATGTTACATATTTATAAAACAAAAACAATTCATTTTTATTATAAAAAATAAAAAAAAACAAAACAAAATAAAATAAAATTAGTGCACAGTGAAAGCTCAGTCTATAAGTATTTGCAGCATATAAAAATTAAAATTAAAATAAAGAATAAAACTACTAAAACGCACACACACACACACACAACTACTCATCATTACTTAATAACAAGCAAGCACATTTATTACGAACTGAATCAAAAAATGCTATCATCTTGAAATATGTCGGATATATCTAGCATACTGTTGGCTTTGATTCAAATGAAGAATTTCGTTCGTGGTAGAACAAAAAATTCGTGTAAGGAAAGTATATTGGTAAACCGTATTATTTCAAAATCGTGTGAAAAACAGACCGTGTAAAAAAAAAAGAGAGAGAATTGGATGTTGTATTTTAATACAGGTATAAATTTTCAAATGAAAGAAGTGTGATGAATTTTTTATTATTACAATATATTTAAAAAATATCCTGCAATTTTGCGTACATTAAGGCTGTCTTTGGTAAAAGTACGAGAGCTCTAACTAAGCGCGAAGCACATTTTCAGACAGAAAAATGACCCAATATCCATGGAAATTTGCAATATTATAACTCGTACCTCTGTTAACAATATAGTGCTTTTAAAAATTTCAAAATATTCCGTGAATACTTTTTTTGTTTGTTTTTGTTTTAATACGTGAAGGCAAAGCCCCTTTAACATTACGGTATAGGATAAAAAATGCGAAACATATTTTATACCAGAAAAAATGAATCAACTCGGTTAAAAATGGGAAGTATGATAAAAAGGCTGCTCTCTAAAGGATAGTGAAGCCAGAATATCATTAATTTTTCATTTATTTTAAATCTGAAAAAATGTTCCAAATTCGGGTCCTATTTATTCTTTAACATTAACCGAAACAGCCTTAAATAAATCTTGTGCAATCAAGGCAAGATTGTCTTTTTTTTTCTTGGGATGTTTTTGTTGCTCTCTGAAGATTGGTTCGTCCCATGAATGATTGGCATGTCATTAAAAAAAGCCCTTCAACTATTGGACAGGAAGCATTTGGAACGATATGCGATTTTCAAGTCTTCTAAGTGATTTTAGAAGAAGGAGGGAATTTATGCGGCATATTTCATCGGTATAAAATGAGTCCCAAGAAATGGCGAAAAGGCTTAACTTTTGCCCAGGAGTGCTTGTTCAAAAGGCGCTTACTTGTCTACTAAGAAGATATATGATAATCTATCCTAAAAGGCGTTGAATCAGAATTTTGATGGAGTTCGAAGTGGATTTAGGACTTAGAGCAGTTAGAATTTTGCTGCCTAAGAGGAGCTTTGGGGAAAATCCTATGAACGTTTGCATCACAGATTTGTAAGGCAGCCCCATCTAGCGAAGAAGATGCAAACCGTTTGGGGGGCCCCAAACCGTGTCCCACGCAAATAACGACAAAAATCTCAATGGGACTGAATGGAGACAGGCGACCGGGATTAAAAAAGATTAGCAAAATATTGTTATGTCCACTGAAAGAAAATTTATGAAATATTCAGTGAGGCGTACCTATGGATTAAAACCTGAATTTAAGAATGACTATCGCTAATGTGCTGATGCCATAGGGATAGAGAGATGGAAAAAATAAATAACAGGGGGTTGAGAGGGACGGATTCATTCTAGAGTGCATGAGCTTACAAAAGAATGGAATAATCGGAATATTTCATTAAAGAGATGGAAAGGAAAAAAAAATGGGCACTTATATTTTTTCTCTCCCTTCTCAGGGAGGTGAAAAAATAAGCAATCTTCTTCTTATTCCAGGAGTTAATCCATAAAACGATTTAAAAGCGATCATGCGACCGCTATAAATCAGAATTTTTTTTTCATTCGTTTTCCTTCGCCTAGCCCTCATCCACGGACTCTCAAGGTGATTTAAAGTAATTGGACCTCGTATTAGAAGCGAAAAAAAAAAAGTACATTATTAACAAATTATATTTTATTTTTTTACTTTATGTAATTTGTTTTAATTTGCTATTGTTTTAGAATGTCCCCTTCTAGAATATTTACACACGCAATAGTTTAAATTGCATAAAAATGATGCCTTCTAAAATTTGAATAGATTATGGGTTTTCATAGAAAAAACCTATCGAATTCTGGAAACGGAATTTATAGAAATTGTGTAGCTACAAGAATACTTTGATTTTTTAAAAAGTAATTTATAATAATGGTTGAGTGTCAGTTTCAAAATTGTAAATAAACATTGAAATCAAAATTTATGCTGATTCAAATGATTTTTTTTACATTGGTTAATACGTATATATATTCACGGATTTTTTTTTCTTTTCATGTTTTTTACTCAATTGTAGTTCTTATTAAAAAAAAAAGTGTGTGTGCTTATGACCACACGATAAAAGTGATAACTTCAAATTTTTTAATGTTATTTCAGTGATTAGTTAGGTGAATAAAAATCAAGGGGATATTGTATTAGTATTGTCATAAAATTATTTAATCATAAAGGAATATTTTTTGCTAAATATACATATTTATGAATTAATTGTATTCTAAGAAGGAAACAATAGGTTTATGGTAGCAGAAATAGGTTATAAATACTTTAGATTCAAAATTATTTAAATATGTATAAAAATCTCCGTCAAGCGTTGTTCCGTACTTTGTCGTGCTTTCATTTGGATCATTTGACATAATTAAATTGAATTTTGATTTAAAAAAATCTACTAAAGGCTTTGATTTGTCTTTTGAAAAAATCTACATTATAATCCCCACTTAAAATAATAGGCAATTTTGTTCAGAAGAGTTGATCCGGCTTCACACACAGTGTAGGCAACTAAATTTTTGTGAATGAATTCGATATAATTTTCTTTACACTTTGATTGGATGAAACATAAATAAGTAACCATTAGAATTATTTGTTCATTTTCTGCTCTACATTTCGCTGCACACATTTCTCGATACATGACTCATTAAACCCAAATGATTCAGTAGAAAGAATCCCGCCATTCATTTTCCTTAAAAGAGGTGGGTAGTTCTGGAGGTAGTCTGTTCGTAAAATGAAACCTTACGAATTTAACGAAATATTATTACGAATTATAAATATATATATAGGGCACACACACAAGTTTATTAGAAGGTATGATAAGGTTTATAGCAACTGAATTTAATTACTAAGCTTGTGGTAAACCTAGAGATTGTACGAAGGGGCTATGTGCCCCTGTCTGTAAAAGGCTATTAAGCATAAATGATTAGCGTATGCTTAGCGTAAATGGATACCCAACGTCCTTAGACTACCATGGGTATTTCTAGTGTATTTATCATTGTTATGGATATTTATATTATTGTGAGTATTATTATTTATTATGGAGCCAGTACATGTTTTGTTAAATAAATGCAAAGTCAGTAAATGTCTATTTTATTTTTGAATTGTGTTGAGTACTAGGCTTTTCAACCTTATTTTCAAGTGGAAGAATCATTTATGTGAACGTGCCACCGAGTTAGACTACGGAACAATATGATCTCATTCGTATGCTAATTGCATTCGAAGCAATAGGCCCTTGAATGCCAAACTTTAATCCGAGGACCCTTGGAGAGGCTGGGTCCTCAGCAAGAGGAAGGGCCTTCATCTGAAGATCCATCTCTACTGGACTCTTCGGTCGAGAGGGAGGAGAGCTGCAATGCAGAGCGCAATGGGAAAGAGGGAGACGGCAACCTCAAAAATTTCCCATCGATTTCTGCGAGTAGCGAAGCGGTGGCTTCCTTTTATTGACAGACCATCGCATCGCGGATCTCGTCGTTCTGCCGTCGCTTAGCAACCGGTGACCCCCAAGCTGGACGTCGCTGTCATTTTCTTTGGCCGATTAGATTTTCTCGCTTTTCCGGTCCGCCCTTGAGGAGGTATTAGAAAGAAGTTCGATAATTCGAGGAGGACTGTTAGTAAGGAGCTGGAATTTCGGCAGATCCAGGTCCGAAAAGCGATAGCATCACAAAAGGCGGGCGTTGGTCAACATTTTTATATAAATATATATACTGTATATACATATATATATATCAAATAAGGAATATTTTCTCTTCTAAAATTTGAGATATATGAAATAGACGCTATCATTTAATGAGGCATTGTTATGTAGACAGCTATTCAACGTTAAGTTCGATGTTTCCTTTGGTAGGATTTTATTTCCTTTCAGAAAAGTATCAAAGGGAGTTTAAATTGCATACATACACAAAAGTGAATTCAAGGACTGGGTGCATACGATTTTAAGGTTTTTGGCCTCAAGTAAAAATACTTTTGAAGTTCTGGGAATATTTGTACAATGCGTATTTTTGAAGGTCGAATTCTATTTTAATATTTCAACTGTAAGCCCTTACAGTTTAGGAATGCGACTGACAACTGTAAGCTAAGATATCAAAGATTCTATCGTGTTTTGTGAACATTTTCGACTAGTATTGAGCAAACAGATGTGATGACCTTTTAATAATAGTTTAAAATTCAGGTAATTCAGGTTAAGAATACTTCTCATGGTGTTTGTAGGGATCTTTATCATGTCAAACCTATAAAATAGTATAAACAAAGAATTTTTTGTTACTGAGGCACATAAAAGAACTACGTAAAAAAAAAGCATAATCACAATAATCTACCGAAATACATTAAATATATAATCCTATTTCCATTCCAAAGTTAAATGTGAGCATTGATTAAATAATATTCTATATCTATTAATGTATAACACAATTTCAAGCTGTGAGTCAGTCTAACATATCGAAGATGAAAATGATACTTTTTATAACATCTTTTTCAAACTGACATTTTCTTCTCGCTGTTGCTTTACCCAGTGAAACCAGACTTAAAACAACATAATTCAACCATTTCAGTGAAGAAAAAAGTCACCTAGACCAAAAAATTGCGGAAAAGGGTCAAAGGGGACAAAATGGTTCCAGACGTTGAAACCCATGTAGTCTCTCTGGAAGTCTATTGGTCCGGGCATACAACTTTTCGGGCGTGCTTTTTATTGTTTGTTCAAATAACAGTATACGGCTCCATTAGAGTTAGATGCAGTTCCATCAAGGCAAACATAATGGAACCGTGACTACAAATAGAAGCTCAGCATCCAATGCAACCTCTGTAGCCACACATTTACCTCAACCTCCATCCAGTCAGAAAGGACGTCTAAAGGAATCTTTCAACTTCGGAAATGGTAATGAAGCGAAGCTGCACCCCTCGTGCTCCCCTTCGAATACGTACTTCATTTCGGGGTCATTACAGGATTAGCAACACATTTACTCGTACTTTTCTTTGCTTTTCGAGAAACAGATTTTTTTTTTCTGCCTACAGAAGGGAGAGTTCTGCTGCCTTTTGTCAGTTTTTTTTTTTTTTGCTATCATCTTTTTTTTTCCCCCTTACAACTCAAGTAATAGTATTTGGAAGGCTTCTTTTCCTCCCCTCGTGGTGACGGTATTCGGAGCCTCTAATCTACAGAGGCCAAAAGGTTAAATGCTTTTGAAGTCTTCAACCATCGCCTTACTATGTAGGTGAGAATAAGAATTATATATAGATACATTTTTTAGCATGTTGAAAGGGGGCAGTATATATTTTTGTTATTGTATCTCCTAAAGAGCTAAATGACTAATACTGTGTTAAAAACCTAGTAATTTCTTTCGTACAAAAACCTACTTACGATTATTTAAAATGTTTGAATTAATATTAGAAAGAGAGATCCTGAATTCTATTATAGCATATAGATGTAATTACAGAGAAGTTATGGAAAGGTGTGCGTATACGATTTTTGAAAACTTGTATACAACATGAATATAAATTGAAGTATCTGTAACATAAGAACATAACTAAATAATTCCTTCAGCTGATTGATGCATTTGATATTAGTATTATAACTGTGCATCTATCACCAAATTAAAACATTCTAAAGAAGAATAAAAGCATAAATGTAATACTCGTGCTAATTCTAAGCTGCACTCATATTAGAAAACAGAAAATAAATAATATAACATAAAAAAAGTGTCGAGGTACCTACACTTATAGGTTAAGATGGAAGTCATGCTGCTGATTAACTAGATACTCGGGGGAGGGGATCCAAACGCAGTAGGGATTGAGAAGCCATTAAATTGGACTCGGGCGAGAAAGGATACAGACACATACAGATAAGCACAATAACTCTTTTATTAATCTAATTTTAAACCTGATTAAGCGATATGTGAACAAGACAATAAACTTGAAATAAAAAATAGGCACTTATCTTTATTGAGATGCAACCTTAGAACTTCGCCAACGAGAGAAATCTTCTATAATAACTTCTAATAATGGAACTATATATATATACATAAAATTCCGGATGATAATTCAGGAATAAGCGACGATAATGCAGTCAGTATTAGCGTGGTAATACTGTCCGTATAAATTTAATTGACTTATTACCGACTATTTACATTCTATTTAGTAGTGACATTCGTTTGTGGCGTGGAGTTGTTATATCTCAAAGTGCCAATTTGGATGGATGTAAAAATCCGAGTTAAAGAGGATAGACCTCGCGGATAGCCCATTGTTACAAAATTTCAAAAAGTCGCCGGTAAATAAGAATACATTGTTTAACTTCGTTTCAATCATGTGAATCGCATCTTTTACGGCACGAGGATTAAAATATCATACAGTGCTTTCTAGCATCAAAAATAAACACATTTTTAAAATTAGAAACATCAGAATAAACCAATAAAATAAAGAAGTAAAAGTGCTGCTGTTATGTATTGCATTATTTTTCTTACATCGCCTATTTATGCCATCCTTATAAGGTTGATTCTTTGCAGGTAATTCAAAAACTACTTATAGCCTAATAAGTTATTTTAATAAAAAATTAAATTTTATTTTGAAAGGTAAAACCGATTTGAAGTTATAGAAAACTTGCATGAGAAATGAAAATTTTACATCATATTCTGTTATCTTGAAACATATTTTAAAACTTGGGCATTTTTTTAATGGCATTAAAAGTGTCAAGACCAAATTAACCAGTTTAAATATCGATTTTCCGATATTACTTTCAGTGCTCTGATTGAAAAAGCATTCAATTTACATTCAATCGACTAATCGTTTTCGAAAATTCTTGAGTGGGTATATAATTATAGCAGACAGTGGAACTGAGTATAATGTAAAATATTTCAAGGTTATGTAGCAAAAACAATGTACTTTTTTATCTTGCAGATGGGGAATTACTGATAATATTGCTCATATATAAAAATATTACGCATTTAAATATCTTAATTAAAATCTTATTTACACATTAAATAAAAAACAGGATGATTTTTTATTCTTTTATTTATTTTTCATACAAATATACTAGTTATTGCAAATATTTTTATTATGCCCTCCCCCTAAATGCTATTTGAATCAAAGGGCGTAGCTACCGCCATATCAATGATACGGGTCCCCCAAAATGTATTAGCAAAAATATCGTAACATGTTAAGGGGCCCCAAAAAGGGTGTCCAAGAAACTTCAATTCAGGGCCCACTCAAGACTAGCTATGTCAGTGTTTAAATTCCTTAAGATATTTTTTCTTTTGGGAGAATTTCTGCAGAAAATTTTTGATCAAAAATATTTTCTTTAGTCCCAAATGTGTTCAAAAATCAATTTTTTCGAATTAAAAGTTCTCACCGGTCGTATTAATGCAAAAACTAAGGATACGAAAATTACAAAAACATCATATATTTTGAAAAATCTGAAATTTATCGAGAATCTAACAGTAACAATATGATCTGTACTTTTATCGATACAAATGATAATCAAGATATATTCTAATTTATTTATTTCCAGATAAATTAAAGCCAGCAATAAATAATTAAAATTGTGTATTTAAAATGGATAAGGAAAACAAAGACTTGAAGTTTCAGCAGATGAATGCACTCATTTCAGAAAGTTACTTTGGATGTTGAACCAAATTACTAAAAATATCTCCAAATTTCTTTTCTTTATATATATATATATATAATAATAAGGAAAATATTTTAAAATGGGCTCTTCACATGCAGAATGAATTCAGATGAGTGGCATTCCTGTATTGAATGGGAAAAACACCCCTGTTAATCTTTTTGAAAGTATATCGCCCCATCAATCTTAGACCAAAGATCTATCTTATGAATCTTCAAAGGATTCCATGTTATAAAAAAAAGACACACACATTTTTTCCCCTCTTTGCGAGAATGAACAGCCCGCATTTTCTCCCGTCACCTTCAACACATTGACCCACGATATGTTTCTGACAAATGACACATTGCGACTTCGCCCGATAAATTCAGTGTGTGTTTTCTATGTTTCGGGGAGGATTAGTGGGTGACTAATGAATGTTTTGTGTATATTGCAGCCCCTGCTCCACCCCCTAGAAAGCAACGGAGGGAACGAACGACCTTCACGAGAGCCCAACTTGATGTGCTGGAATCCCTCTTCAGTAAAACTCGTTATCCTGACATATTCATGCGAGAAGAAGTTGCGGTCAAGATCAACTTGCCGGAATCAAGAGTTCAGGTGAGAATGAAAGATTTATTGAGGGTTTGGATTGTCGCACCCTCTTTTGTACGCCAGATTAAAAACTTAGCTACTCCATTCAGGATAATTTTTCTTTTGGGATAGATCTTGTTATATCTAACGATCATTTTCCTCAATTACCACATTTTGAGAATAAAATCTGAATATTGAAGAGACTACTACTTCGACTCTCGTTTTTTTACTATAATTTAATAGAAAGTAACTTCATTTTATGATGAAAATAAAGTTATTAACATATGAAAGCAACGATGAACGATTTAAAAAAGATCCATAAAAATATTTTCAATGCAAGAAAGACCACAAAAATTATAACTTTATTTATTGGGGTACAATTTTTTATAACAATGCTTCTAAAGTAATGAAAGAAACGAAGATTCAGTTTTCAAATTCATGAAACTTATTTCTGCATTAATTGCATGTATGCAAAATGTTTATGAAATATTAACACATACCAGTAATTTTAGGTATACGAAAGCTCAGATAATCTTATATTAGCCAATAGCTGTAATTTTTTTTTATCCTTATTTTCTTCTCGGATTGAATTCCAGTTTAATGTTTAAATTCGTTGATTGAGCATAAGTTTTTTAAGTTCTAAAACAGTGAGAAAATTGTATAACCTAATAAAGGTAGGTTGAGTATATATATATATTCCTCTCTCGAATTGACTAAATAAAATTTTAAAAAAAATTTCCAATTAAAACAAGTAAAAAGTTAAATTTTTTAAAAAGATGTTTGCTTGCTTAAAAATTATTGAGAGTAGTTATTACTAATACTTCAAGCTGATACTGATACAATACTGAACATATAATAAGATTCCAGGATTTGGATTTACTATTATTTTACCTAAATGAAGTTTTCATGAATCTCTATTTTATTTTCAGGTATGGTTCAAGAACCGTCGAGCCAAATGCCGGCAGCAACAACAACAGCAGAATGGTGGCAGCAGCAAAAGTAGGCCGAAAAAAGCAAAAAGTCCTCCATCTTCGTCAACGCCACCTTCTTCTAGAGGTGAATCCCCTTATAAGCCCCCGTCGCTGCCACCGCCGCACTCGTCCTCAACATCGTCTTCGGCCGGTGGTCCACCGGTCACTTCCAACACCAACTCTAGTAGTATCTGGAGTCCGGCTACCATAAGCCCTGTGGCTGCTGAATTGATGGGAGCCAACAGTTGCATGCAGCGCTCCTACCAAATGGCAGCCAACACACCTCCCAGTTGCTACTCACAGTCATATGGTCCCACCTCCTACCACTATGGCAACATGAACATGGACTACTTGCCACCACCTATGCCGGTCACGACCATGACATCTCCCCAGATGAGTGCTCCTGCCATGACAGGAACTCACATGGGTGGACTGGCTTCTTCGGCGGCTCACCAGACTCTTAGTTCCAGGACACCTCCCATAAATGGCAGTTTACCCCCACCTGGAAGCACGGATTGTCTTGAGTACAGCAGCGACAAGTCGGCTGCCTGGAAGTTTCAGATGCTGTGAAGAAAACGGGCCATAGTCACTGAACTGTTTCTTCAGGCCCCAGGAGGAAAGATGGTCAAAATCTCTTTCTTTCCCTCTAAATGGGCCCATGTCCCGACACCAGAGGTACAGATGGGCAAGACCCTCACCTGTTTTCATCAAAACTGACCGGCACACTTCTACTCCCATGAAGATGATTATTCTTCACAAAGTATGCAGTCTTATATTTAAACTATCTGCAGATTTGGCAAACAGTGTTTTGTACATAAAAAAATAATACACAGGCTCTTTTTGATGATATTATTTATGATCATTCCCTAACAAGTGTTACGGAGGGAGAAAATCATTTATGTGTGGTCCGGAGGGTTGCCGGTGTCGTTTCTGTTTTAGAATTCATTCTAGAATTTAGCAATGTCATATGGTTTAATTGAAAAAAAATGTAACTTTTTCACATGATATATTTACAATGCGATAATGTTCAGATATTTCAAATGTTTACGATTCTTTCATAAGAACATTAATCAATGTCCATCTGTTCTTGCAACAAAGAGATAATTATTTTTTAATATTTTACTTTTAAGAAATAAAATATTCCAGTTTAATTTGCGGAAATTGCTTTATAAGTAACTTTGGATATAATTTGGGTATGGTAAATAAATAAAATAAAACGATAACATTAAAATTAAACTGAAATGATCAAACAAAATTAAATAAAGATATTAATTTAATAATATTCTCACAAATTAGGTTTTTATTTCATAATTTATTTTCAAAATATTAATAAAAAAAATTACTTCCTTTTCTTAATTCAAAAAATTCAATCAAGAAATAATGAAATAAAAAGTATCTATACCATTTATGATGGATGTTCTATAGGAAGAGGTTTGTATATATTTTATTGTATTAGTTAAGAAAATTTAATGAAAAAAGGAAGATATATAAATTGTGGAGCCTTCCTGTGTTTATGTAACGTTTGCAATTTCTTCTAATTCAGAAACTTTCTTATAATCTAACAGTTTTAACGGTAAGTGGACATTTGTAAAAAAAAAAACTAATGATAAGTAATTTGTGACTTTTTGATTTTTGTACTTGGACTAAGGGAGGAGCAGTTCTTTGTTTTCTTTTATATATTGTTATTTTTGCCCGTTGGTTAACTGGCAACTTTCGAGGTCACCAATGTATTTTAAAGGTATGTATTTCAATTGTCAAGTGTAAAGGAATTGATCCGAAGATATGAGATATATTGTATCAATTTTGCAACATTTGTATACTGTTATCTTACCTGTCTCTGAATTAATGATATTATATTCAGTGTGGTATTTATAAGTTATGAATTAAGTGAGTTTGATAAAAATATCAATATGTAAATCAGAATTATTTTTTATTTTCCTCTAAGTCCCCCCTTTAGTATATACATTTTCTTATAATACGCTAACCTTTTTTCTGCATTAAAAATCTTCGTAGTATTTTCTACTGATGCAAAACTATTTGAGTGAAATACTTCTTTTTGTCTCCGTAATAATTTGAAACCAAAAAAGGGGAAAGGATAAAGTGTTCCAGGGATTTCAGCTTGTACATAGCAGGCAATTTTGTTTATTTTGTGTTTGTGCGTATATGTAAAGTATTTAGATTAACAGGGTATAAACGTTGTCATTCCTTTATCGGCGTCCCCGTTATGTCAATGTTAATCTCTACTCGTTCCAATTAGGCAGCACTGGTTGATTTCACATCTCTTTCATTGGTCGAGGCATGGAGGATTTATCTACGATCATTCGGTACCTTTCATTCAAAAGGAAAGGTAGAGAACTTATCAAAATGAGATAAATAAATCCGCCATCGGCTCCGATCGGACAATTTTGATTCCCTAAAACACATTTTCTTTCATAAATTTAGTGATCGAAAAATGTTTATGAATGAAAAGATGGTGCTGCTTTGTGAGCCGGACAATCTGCAGATAAAGGCGCAAAAAGGAACTTCAAAGATAAAAATTGCAAAATTTCCTACTAGTACAAATTTGAATACAAAAAATTTTCAGCTTAAAACTGGAATCTTTTTTGAGTTATTTCTGGCATAAGTTATTTTCAACATTTACAAGTTAACATGATTTTATTTTTTAGAAGAAACATATTCATATACTGTAGAAGTGATGTGTTTAACAAGTGCCTTACTAGGCACTATCTGTCTGTCATTTGAAATCATGGGAATTCATATTTTTCAACTACAAACTAATGCATCATTTTCATCCAAAAGCTGTGATCGACACCTTGGTGAAAGTAATTTATTTCGAAGTAAACTCGGAGTATGTTTCATCCAAAGTCAATGAAATGGCTTTTATCTGCATTTAGTCCCATCTGGAGTAACAACAGAATTTATTAATTCCTTTTATAGTCTCAAACATTGAAAGAATCATGAAAAGTATTTGGTATTAGCGAAAAAATTAAAAAATTTCTTAAAGATTAGAACAAAATTCTGATCAATACAAGGAAGAAAATGATTTTAGTGCAAGAAATTAAATGACTAAATGTACTTATTCCCTTGAATAGTTATTTTAAAAATATATCATCTCCAATCAGAAAAGTGGTAAACAACGTGCTCCAATGGAACAGGTAGTCATTTGAACAAAGAGAATAACATATTACGAATTCTGAAGTTTGCCGACCTGGTGTCATAGTTTTTGACACATTTCATAAAAATATGATTATATCCGACCAGCTGTCAGAGAGAGCCATTTCTTTTACATTTTTGTTTGTTAGATCATTTACTCCTATCACATTTTTGCTTGTCAGTGTAAGCTGCATCGTCTTGAGGGTAGAGTGAACATGGAAGGGTCTTGCCCGGAACGGCAGTGGCTGGAACACTGCTTATTTTTTTTAAAAAAAAATCCTCTGAAGACTGTTGTTTGAGGACTGTTGTATATAAATTTTCTCAACGTTTTTGAAGTCATTCTTGTACAGATTTTTTTATGTATTGTATAGAAAATCTATAATGCTTCCGGTGGAAAGGCCGAATGTACTAAAAATTTGTAGAAATGTTTGATGAACAAATGTCCGGTTAAAATGATATCATTCTCATTGTCAGATAAAATAAAATGCTTGACACTTACAAAGGAAATTAACAAGACTTTGATTTTATAACGGACATAGTTTCAGGATGAAATGTTGACGTATTCATCGGAACATGCAACAAAGCCGACATTTTTTTTACTTAAAATAAAACTTCTGTTATAATTTTATTTGGATTTTTTATTTTATTTACGATAAATGAAATGGCAAGATATTTCAGCAGGAAAAAAGCTGATGATTTTAGCAATATTTCTTGAAAGATAGCCAATGCATACGAATTGATAATAGCTTTTCTGGAAGTATATTTAAATACATTCTTAAGTTGGTTCAAATACGCCAAGTCAAATAATTATCGAAACAAGGTTTTAAAAACATTTTTTTAATGATTCAAATCATGTAGACTTAAAATCTTTGAATTGTATAAAAATACCGTAATTTTTACACGAATCTGATAATGAGCTTAGCTATTGAATTTTACAAAGAAAAGAAAAAGAAAATCACACTTCGGTGCTCATTGCTGCATGTAAATATACGACCCCATTCTGAAATATTCCTACGAATCACCTTCCAAAGAAATGCAATTCTAAGAAAACTTTCCAAGACTTTTTTTGTTTCATTTATAAACACTAGTTATAAATGAAACTTAAGATATGTACTTCTGCTGTTGTGCATATTCGAAACAGAAAACTTTCTCGAGTTTCAACTGTGCAAATTTCAAGTAAGTATTTTTGGTTCTGATCAGAAAAAAGTAAGAAAAAAAAGACGAGAATGGATGCTTAAAGTAGGTATTTGGTTCAGTTTATAATTTGCTTGAGTTCGATATCACAAGCAGCGCCATTAACACGAATCTACCAAAATTGTATCAATTGTAAGTTCTCTGAATAATAAATCTTCCATGCCATCAGAGCAGTATGTGGAGTCATCAAGAGAAAGGTAGAAATCTGATAATTATACAAAGAGTTTAAAGATATCTTGTCATTGTCCTACATTAAGCCCCAAAATTAACTTAACCTATATGAAATAGTTCCTTCTTCTTGTCATCTATAATTAGGCATTCTTTTTTTTCAAATATGGTTAACATTTTCGATATTTAATAGAATTATGATAGTTTAAATAATCTAAAATCTTTTCCACTACTTTTTTATTAATCTTCTTATTATTAGTAGGATTGATTTCAAAAAATAATAAATAATAACTCTAATGGTAAAAAAAATATGAAACAACAGATTTACCGGCATATTATTGTATGTTTTTGAACATATAAGCCTGATATTACTTTGATTTGGTTTTAAAATTTTTAGAATTTCAAATTCTTCTGAATTTTTACTTTAAGATATTTTTATCAGCTGTGTGAGTGATTGACAATAAAAATTCTGACAAAATATGTCGCGTATTATTAAAAAAATCAAGTAAAAAATATGCTATTGGATAGCTTTTAAAATAAATTTAAACGGATTTTTTTTGTGTGTGTGAATATGTTTTCTTATGTTTCTCATTCTTATTTTCAATTTGTTAATTCATAGCTACATTTTAAAATAAAAACGAGTCATTAGTATTATTCAATATTTGTACAGAATTCTTATCAATAACTGTATTTATTTTTAAACCTAATTAAATATTTTGTCACCATGTCTATATTTTGTTCAATGAAAATGGTTGCAATCATTTTAAAATGGTCTGTTAAAAATTTAAAAAAAAAATATTAATTGTTACAGAAATTATAATTTCTCTATTTTTTTGAGGAAAAATTCCAAATTATATTTTTTATCCCAAGCGTTATCAATGTTCAGTTTTAACAGATAAATATAGATTCAAAAATAAAGTCATTTAACATATTTATATAATTTCATTTAATGTGACAACGGACCATGAAATGACAGACATGGTTCATAAAAAATTTAATTATTAAGCTTGTAAAGCTGTGTTTTATTTTTTATGACGCAGCTAAATCTATTTATTAAAAAAAAATACTTAGAATGCTATATCGTAATGTCATGAAACATATTAACACAAAATGTAAACGTCATATTTCAGCTCTATTTCAACAAATATTGAAGTGATATTATTTGCTTATATGAAAGTTGTTTATTTCAAGTAAAATTTGATGTTATTATTATATGCATCCTATACTATATAAGAAACGAGTTAATATATGCTTGAAGAATAAATTCAGAATAATAAATTTTTATCCAAATATAACACAAACACGCTGCTTTTAGAACAACAAAATTTTCATGTGTTGATTCTGCTCTCAATTACAAGTTAAGCATAAAAATAGAACAATAGTTATGATGTTTAAGTGTTATAAGTATTGGTTATTCTTCTAAGCTGCGAGACAAAATCTGACACATTAAAGTTGCCACAAGTGACTCTAAGACCACAAATTTAAAATAAGCGATTGAATATCTTTTCAACTAATATAAAAGAAAAATTATTAAAAATCTGAAATGAAAATGTATGCTTTGATGTGCACGATAAATCAACAGTTATTTGTGTTGCGTTTAATGAAGAATGTCTTGATATAATATGCACTTCATTTTCAATAAAATGCTACTTCGTCATGCGGAGTAACTTATATCAAAATTTTTAAATCGTACTTTTTAAATGTAATTTTGAAAATTATTCGGAGCACTTTTTAAAAAAAATTCTTTTAAAAGAAAAACGTATTTTATATTAATTCGAAACATTAGCATTCTTGAGGTATATATAATCAAAATATTAATTACGAAAACATTTTAAAGAAACTTTTTAAACAAAACATAGAAAAACCCGCATGATAAACAGCAAGTGTAAAAGCAGTTTTAAAGATCTCTTGTGCGCACTTTTTCTACCGAATTCAGAGTACTCGTAAAATACAATAAATAAAAATGTATAAAAAGGCTTTTTATTCTAATTTACAAGATAAAATATATTTTATTTAATAAATTAGTTCTTGGTTTTTTTATTAAATATGAATCTAAGCATTAAAAATGCTACAAGAATACTCTTTCTTGAATATTAAAATAAAAATATAATAGTTGTGCAATGACTGGATATTGTCAGGCTTTGTCTCGATATATACGATGAATGATATGACATATTGTAGTACAAAATATGTGTCATGAATGAATTTTTGAATGTCCAATGTCATGAAATGTAACGACACAGTGCAAATATCTAATAAAACTTTCCATAATGACTTATGTGTTTTATTCTAATACATGAAGATATCAATACAATCAAAATAAAAACATCGATGGAACATAATGTCTAAGAGAAACATCGAATAAAGAATACCGAGGTACACAATTATAAATATTTTAAAATCCTGGTAAATATTTAGACAAAATTATACATTGAATCCATCAAATATCTGACTACTTGAATTTATATTTAGGAAACTTTATATAGTCTAGCCTTTTTTTTAGTTTTTAACTGAATGGAAAAGTTCTTGACTTCTATAAAACCGAAAGAGAGAGATCCCACATGATGACTTAAAAACTCAAAGGATTCTGTTTTTCATTTCCTGATTTAATATTAATTAATATTAACTTGCTTAAGAATTTAAACAAAATTAAGTCTCAATTTAAGGTAAAAGGAGCATTGAATGCTTTAACAGAAGTTATAACTACAAAATCCCAGTTATAACTACAAAACATACATTCACGAAGCTGGGGAATCAAGTTGCCAATCACTGTTCTGTAGCAGCTGCAAAAGTGATTGGTAAAATTTACCATACAGAAAAAAATGTACAATTCACACAATATCAAACTCTCTGCTGGATTGTTTCCAAGAACGCCATTATATACGAACCAAGAAAATGCAATCAATTTAATTTCTTGCATATTTGCACATGCATTCCTAGAAAAAGAATATGGGCTCGCTAGAAAAAGTAAAACTGATGTAATAAAATGAAATGACGTAAAATTTAAAACCAAAAATAAGAGCGTGACTCTCAAATTTATTCATAGAAAATCTAATCATCAAATATCTAATCAAACTTTAAATAACGAAATTATAATTCTGACAGATTCACTTAAGTTTGGATTTCATGTTGTTGAGGACTACAGAACTAAAGACTTAATATTTGTACATTATTTAAAAATGAATTTTAAAAAAGTCTTTAACACATCGAAATAAATTCAACATATAATTTAACTCTTTTTTTTTTTTTTTTACTATGCATCTTATAATTACTTATTCAAAATAAAAATACAGAATATTAAATTTTTCAATATGTAAAAAAAAAGCTATATTAGAAACAGTTAGTAGGTCCAAACTAATTGTCTTTTTTCCGTATTACTAGGAAAGGTTTTCATAATGGTTTTTCCACATGTGTTGAGACAGTGAGATGAATCGGAGCTCGTACTAGTGTTGTGGGATACGAGTTGATGCGAGTTCATCTTTGGGCTTCTGGACTTCAGCGCAGTACTCAACCCCATATCTGATAGTCTTCGATGTTGAAGTAACGAATGTTGGTTTTTCTCCGTCTGCGAAAGGGTCAACGGCAACTGGTTGATGCGAGGTGATCCGGGGGGAGGGGCGTGCCTAAAAGCTCTTACTTGAAGATCTTGGTGGTGCATTTTTGGCTTGGGTGAGAGCTAAGAGGCTGCTCTCTCATTGGCCGATAGGTGGTAAGGAAAATGACTATCATTGGCTGCCCAGAGGTTGTGGGATGAATTATCAAACACTGTAATAACAAAAAACTTTTTATTGAATTCGACTTGAACAGACTCAAATGTAAGTATGAGGTAGGAGCGAAATCACCTATCGAACCATGTTAAATATATATTTCAAGGACTACTTTAAGGTACCGACATACTGATTCTGACACACTGCAAGAAAAATTTACGTTTTTATCTAAAATCATGGACGCTTATCTGTTCCTCAACCACATTCAGCTTTTTATCTTATACTCTAATTCACAATCTCCTCTTCCTTTCTCACTTCAGGTATTTTAAATAGCAATCATTTAGGTATGTCAGGGCTCCTTCACTAGGTGAAGTTATCAGTCTAAATAACGTCTTAAAAAGTCCCAGATATTCATCAAAGGGAAAAACACGCAAGAACCCACTATATCAGAAGAGAAAAAGACAAAATTCCATATCTGGTTAAGCTGTTTCTAATGCAGTACATGTCAAGAAAATTTAATTATTTGAACTATAAAAAAACCAACTTGAGAGAAATGTTTTTAAAGAAATTTTGAACTGAAATATACCTTACACAAAGCGATAATACTTTTTTCAATGTTCACTGACTTTTCTCAGTGTTTTTGAGGCTTATGGGGACATGAGGTCGGAACATTTACTTTTTGTCAAAGAATAAATCTAAAAAATTGATTTCTTTAATTATGTTTGTTAAAATATTATTGTAATAAACTTCATAATCACAGTTGAATTTCACAGGTTCGATTGATGACTCGACCCTCCACTCCCTATCTTGTAACTACGATATATTTGATGTTATTAGCTTGGCTTGTTGGAGAAAATGTGGCTTCATTAAGAGAAGGAGCAATGGGGTGGCTTGGTTTCGGCGACTGGAATTGAGCGTTGCTTTTGGTTGTTGAAGCCCAGTGGTTAAGGTATCGGATCATGGCAGGCATGTCATGAGTTCGAGCCCTGTACCACTAAAGACCCGCCGTGTAGGGCAGCGATGCACGTTAAATCTGTCGAGAGCTGAAACGTCCTCCCGTTGGTGTGGTGTGGTAGTTAGGAGAGGGGGGTGCCAGCTCAGGTGTCGTCCACGTCACTTGACCATGGTTCAAAATTACGTGGTCCGTCGTCAAAAGCCCTCGTGTAGCTGAACAGTGCGACGTTAATATTCACTCACTCACTTTGGTTGTTGAATAAGCTTACGGAGATGACTGCCCTTCTCAGCGAAAAAAAATTTAATACTATTGAGATATTAGAACTATTGAAATAAAAAAAAATATTAAAACGGAAAAAATTAAAATTAGAATTAATAAAATTAATAAATTGTCTAGGAGCGATTTTACAAGTAGAAAAGTTTTTTGCCTGTCATCTTTGGATGCTTTAAGAGCTGGGAGTATAGTTGAAGTAAAACTTTGGCATTTCTTTTTTAACAAGGTCTGTGAGAATTTTAAAAAGTTCGATTCAAATATAGATTTCTGATACATTTGTTTCAGAGGCAGAGAATTCTTGGGATTAACTTTGTTCTGTTTTACTATTATTTTCGTTTGAGTTTGATGAATTACTATTATTTTAATCCCCGCTAACAATATTAGCGAAGGAAATTTCTTCCATAACATTGTTTCTAGATAAATTTTTGTTTGTAGTTAAGGGGGTTCTTTTCTTCGGTTTTGTGTGTGTGGAAATTTTGGACATTTGGTAAAACTTCATAATCGGGGTGCGAAATTTCTTTTGACTCTAGAAGGGGCTACATGCAATTTGCATCAAAGAAAAGTTGAAATGATTTTCGTTTGACAAATTAATAATTTTATTTACTCCCTGTTGAAGTTGTCTCTTAGAAATATTCGCTTCTTTGCCCATGCATAAAATTTATAAGTCGTAAACATATTCAGTTCTCTACAGATACTGGGAGGTTCGAAGTAATCTTATTAATTTTTACATATTAAATAATATGTCATTCGGCGAACACTGCCACTTTCTTTTTGGTTAAAAACATCAGATAAAGTCGAGTCAACTTTCGCTGAAAAATATCTATTTTCTAAGAAATCTTTGGATAAAAATTGGAACAAGTTACGACTTAATTCAAAATCATAAATATCTCTAGGAATACCTTACGTTCGGTCTTATGTCTTTTCAATATGGACAAAAATACAAAAAATTTGCTTGTCTTGAAAAAAAGCATTTCTTATCCTTATCTCTATGGCAATAAAACTATCCAAAGTAGATCTCTGTTGTTGAAAGCCACTCTGAAGGCTGTCTTCGGTAAAAGTACGAGAGCTTGAATTAAACACGAAACACATTTTCAGACAGAAAAATGCCTCAATTTCCAAGGAAATTTGCAATATTATAACTCATACCTCTGGTAACAATATAGTGTTTTTAAAAATTTCAAAATATTCCATGAATATTTTTTTTTTCGTTTTAATACGTGAAGGCATAGTCCATTTAACATTACGGTATAGGGGAAAAAACGAATAAACTCGATTAAAAATGTGGGAAGTATGATAAAAAATGCTACTCTCTAAAAGATAGTGAACCCAGAATATATGATATTAATTTTTCATTTCTTTTATATCAGGAAAAATGTTCCAAATTTATGTCCTATTCTTTAACATTAACCAAAGACAGCTTTAAAAGGCAGCTTCTTCTAAAATATATATTGATTTCATACAAACAACTCAACCAAAGCAATTGATTAGTAGTTTGTAGAATTGGTTTTAATTAGTAGGTTTGGTATATATATATAGCAATAAATAAATTAAAAAGAAGACTAATAAATCCTAAAACATCTTCAGATCAAACCAAAAGAACCAAGAACATGGAACCATTACAAACCAAAAAAAGAGATCCTATATATATATATATGATCTTTATATCGAGTTTTAAAATAGGAATAATGATACCATATTTCCATGAATGAGGTCAAATGTATTCTTTCCGGATTCAATTGTAAAATTTTAAAAGGTTTTCATGAGAATATTTTGACAAATTTCTTATGAGTTCTTAAGTGTGTCATATCTCTCGCCCAGGAGAGGATTTTTGCACACGAATGAAAGTGAATTCTAATTCGTTGAAAGTAAATTCACTGCTGTCTATCAAATTGTGTTTTGAGATAACTGTGTGTATTTTCTCTTCGGCATATTGGCAAGAGAAAAAACTATCCCATTGGTAATTTCCTTTGGAGATGAAAAAGGCTGGTAGCAGTATTCCAAGCTGGAATTTTGGAATATATGCTTTTGATTTTATTATACAATTACTTATACTAGAAATGGTACTGTTATTATTTGCATATCTCGTCCGGGAGTCTTTTTGAGTCTTTCTCTGCATTTTTCTAAAAAGTGTTTTGTAATGCTTGTTATATATAAAATTTATTAGCATTGGATATCTTAAAAAAATATTGTATGACCTCCTTTGATTCTTATTAGCATATTCACTCCTCATTCCACCTCGGTTTTTAAGACATTTTTGCGGATATATTAGAGCTTTTCTGTGTCAACATATTTGTTATTTTTTCAGCTACATTATTATTGTCCGAATGAATCCCGTCATCTGTAATACTTATAAGAAAGGAGAAAAAGGACCAATATCAACTGTTTATATCAATATATTTATTTAAAGTTAAGGAATTCGGAATTCTGTTCATTTAAGTTTACAAGATTCAATGTGCAGTTTGGAAGGGATTATTGTATAGGTATGGATCTACTTGTGAAATATCCAAACAGGTAAAACTAAAGGTGAGCCAATGCCAGGTCGATGGAATGAAATGTTTTTATAAGTAAGTGGAAATAAGAGTTTCGATTATTGTTTAAAAGGCAAAAAGTTTATTATTAATCAATTCAATATTTCCAATTCGCTTACCTCTTGGGCTGTCCTTTTCCTCAACGAGTGTTGAAGCCGTTTAAACCTCCGAGCAATATTAGAGGTTTGAGAAATCAATGAAGTAGATTATATATATATATATATATATATATTTATGTTGTTCAATAGATGGTAAGTATATGTTGCAAAATATATTTTTAATATTTTTTAATATTAATTTTGAAATCAAAAAAAAAAAAAAAAATGCCTTGAAGCGTTGTTGGTCAATACAGTTGAGTAACCGGGAATTTTTTTATGAGTTGTCAATAAAGTAACAACCTACTTGCTTTTTTGTGTATTTTCTTTTCTGAATGTACTGCAATAGTGAGTTCTAGCAACATCTGTTGAGTAAGTTTCTCGGAAGGTACCTGCAATTTGATTATTTTTATTTATGGTATCTTTCAGTTCAGCAATTCTGTTTCTATATCCTCAACAATTTGAACAAATTATGGAGGCTATGGTTAAGGAACTATAAGAAGCTAACATTATCAGTTAACATTTATCCATAGTCTGGTAGACATATTTTTAAAGTATCATCCTCAGGACTAGTTCATTTTATCACTAGAGCAGGGGCGTAGCTACCGCCGTATCAATGATACGGCCCCCCCTAGCTACAGGGGCCCCAACATGCATAACTACAGTCCCACTAACAGGGCTCCCATATCTAAAAAGGGGCCCTGAAGGAATTTTGATTCAGGGCCCCTCAGATCTAGCTACGCCAGTGATCACTAGGATTATTTTTCCCCCAAGATATGTTCTTTTATCTTTCTTTGCCTGAGTATTGCTGCTAGATTCTTTTTTACTAAGCATGCCTTCCTAGAAATATTCCAATTGTTTCGTGGAACACGGAGAATTTTAGATCCATTACAAACTACACGTCTAGAAGGTCAAGTAATGCTTATGATTTTACTACTTATAGATTGTGTTGAGTTTCATTGGTTGAATTTTTGCGTTGAGCTCTTTCTGTAAAAATTGGAGGGTAGATTTTGTGTTCGAAGTTGTACATTGTGGGTTAAAGAAGCTTGTATCATTGTTTCAGTAGCAGGTATTTCTGGGGTGTTTATTTTAAGAACAGTATAATTTGTTTAAGGGAATTTTTATTAATTTTTTTTTTTTTTTTTTTTTGCGCGCGCGCTACTGCCGAATAGGATATACCAGTTATATTGTGTTCGGCCTGCCAATATTTTCCGTGCTTCACTGAATCGGATATTTCGACTTATTTTGAAGATTTGATTTTTTCCTTCTTCAATCAGGTGGGATCAATTTCAAAAATATGCTGAGTTACAATTGACCACAGTGGCTACGCATCACACTTGCTTCTATAGTGACTGGTGTCAAAACAGGAAACAGAAATTATCTTTCCATGGCAAGACAAAATAGAATGTTCGAACCTTCGTCCTTATCTAAAGTAGGACAAAGGGTTTAAAGCATAAAACCGTTCAGAAAAATTTCGACAAACTATTTTTATAGACTTGGAAACTGCATGTGTATTGAGCGTTAATATTAAATGTTTAGTAGGTGCATTTCACCATCGCAACGAGCGGATGTTTTCTAGACAGCGCAGACGTTTTGATTTTTAATAGTCTCGAGTATGTTGCGCTTTCTGTTTTAACATTAAATCAAGTTCTGATGTGTAACTCTTCTCGCGATAAAGTTAAAAAGTTATGGGAAGTAACCTAAGCTTCATTATATTTCTATTTTTTAAATTTCGTTATATGTTCTGCTTGCCTTTCTGATGACACTTTAACTATATCTCCAATATTTCATTTTTCAAATGTCTGATTCTCTCCTCCGCTATTTCTAAAATACTCTTGTGGATGAGAATTTCAGAGACTCTTTTTAATGAACCTTCATTTTTTAAATCACAAAATATCTACAGTTATTTGTACTCACCATTAAATGAGCACCAAAAATATTTGACTTTGGATCTAGGCCTCCGTCAAGGCACGCAAAAGTTGAAAGATTAGGAAGTGAATTGGACCCGATTGTGTCTCCATAGGATGCTAATCGTTTGTCCTTTTTGCTACCTCCATAATAGTGTCATTTACATAAATTACTTCAATTTCATTGAGGTTTCAGCCAGACTCCGAATACCCACACTTTTCTGACGTGCCAAGTGTAACCTCCGGAGAATACGGAAAGCCCCTATAACGTCCTCAGGGAGGAACTTAAATCCAAAGCTGGAGCCAAGGACGATTTTTCAAAATGGGTGAATCTCCGCAACTTAACCACGTAACCCAATTCTTCAACTTCTAAGACATTTTAAGCAGAACGTGCCTCAAAGCTGTCGACGATGGCACTTACACTTCTTCTGCAAGAACTCTTTCTCGAGCCCAAAAAGTAGAGGAAGAGGCTATAAGGGTCGTACTCAAGACCCCTAAAATCCAGAGTTAGGGCACGCACAGAGGATCGGCATTGGTATGCCACCGGTCTGTTAGTTTGTTAAACTCAACATTTTTTTTTGAAACATTTTTATTTCTTATTTTTTATTTTTTTTAAAAACGCGAACCAAATATGAATCAAAAACCCGATGAAAACAGAACCATACCTTATACATTTGTGTAAATTTTACAAAAACTTTGCGTAGTATTTACGCAAAAACGATAAACATAAATTTTCCCTAAAAGCAAAATTAACTCATTACAAAAGTAAAAGTGAGTCTCAGAAGAGGGAATAAGATGATATTCAATTGGTACCTCGGTGTTGTGATGCCCCTATTTAGCTAAAGAAAGTAAGCCCCAGAAAGCTGGTAATCGTGGAATACAGCGTGCTGGTACTATTGACATTATACATTTTTTTTGTGAGTAATTTTCCCTGCACCACCATAACTAATACTAGTTTCATTTATGATCATTGGATAATTGCTGTTATGTCTAATAAGGATAAATTGCTCTGTTTTCTTCACTGAGACAGCATTGTCTGTGAGTGATAACCTTCCATTTCTTGGACTGTCTGTTATGGACGTAGGACCAGTTAGAAAATAACTTCCTCGGCAGTGTCATATGACATGCTTTCATTTCCATTAACAGTCATCAGCCATCATTTCATTGGGCATTTGTCGGGTATTGTAAATTTCAATCACATTCACTTAATCACACTGCGAGCCTCTATCTTCTTTATATCACGTCTTATTTCGATATAAGGCTTCCTGAAACCAATCAAATCAGAATTAATAGCTTTAATTTACAACATTATATATACACAGATTAATTGATATGCTAAATAAGTTTTAACCAGATATCTTCTTTAGTTCATAATAATAATTAAAACTTTGTGATGATACCTCATATGCACATATAAATACACTGCTGGCCACCGTAAATGCAACACCAAAAAAGACAAGAGATAGCACAAAAAAATTTATTTTATAGATAACATGTTGACCAAGTATCAAATGATTAAATTTATAGACTTCTGTGAAGTGTGGTTCCTGCCAGAATCAGAAGCCAGAGTAGCCGCCATTGTTGGAGATCAACGCTGCCACACGCCTCAGCATTGATTCAAAGAGACTTTGGATGTGTTCTTGGGGTACATCAGACCAAACAGCTTCCACACGTTGCCGAAGTTCATCTGGTGTGGCAGCTGGGCGTGTAATCTGGGTCAATCGTTGAGCAACCATGGACCACATGTTTTCTATCGGCGAAAGATCCGGAGTGCGAGCCAGCCAGGAAAACAATTCAATCTGGTGATTGACGAAGAATCTTTGGACAATGTGAGCCACGTATGGTTGCGCATTATCCTGTTGAAGTATGGCTGTGGCCAAACCTTGAAGGCAAGGAAGGAGAACTGGCTCCAACACCTCGGAGATGTAGCGCTGGCTGTTTAAAGTACCGGCAATGCGTACTAGAGGAATGCGAGAGTGATATCCAATACCTCCCCATACTATAATATCCGGTGCAGGACCAGTGTAGCGGTGCATAATGCAGCTGTTCAGCATCCTATCTCCATGGTGTCTCCAGACTCGAATCCGACCATTGTGGTGTTGCAGACAGATGCGTGACTCGTCAGTAAAGACAACTTCATTCCATTCTACCGCCCACATCCTTCTTTCATCGCACCATTGGTGGCGGAGACGTCTGTGGTTCTGCGTCAAGGGTAGACCAAGCAATGGACGTCTTGCGGACAGACCACTCTGCTGTAAACGGCGTCGAATGGTACGCACAGACTGAATGATGCGTTACAGACTCAATGTGTTGTGCTATGGTTCGTGATGTGACTGAGCGATCCGTCAATGACATGCGCACAATTTGCCTGTTCTCACGTAAAGTGGTGCATTGAGGTGGATGCGGTTGGCCACGTAGGTCCGTCTTACCCTCCTGCATCCAGCGGTCACATATCCGCATTACAGTTGTTTGGTTTCGTCCAACACGACTACCAATTTCCCTGAAAGATAATCCACAATCTCGGTAAGCCACTATCTTTCCTCTGTCGAACTCGGATACTTGATCAAAAGCTGATCGCTGTTTTCTACGAGACATAACTGATTGTTTTTTGAAAAAACCACAAGAAAAACACAATTGCCAAACTTGAAATCGTCGAAATGTCCAAGCCTTAAATAGCACTTTGAGGTGGCGCCACAGGCGCGTGTGATGTGTGTCTGCACTGAAATTCTAATCATTTGCATATCTCGCCTCCGCTAATGCATGTTGTAAATTTCATGTTATTTACATGCTTCCTTCAGGGTGTTGCATTTACGGTGGCCAGCAGTGTAAATATACACATGACGTATATTGTGGCGTATAACCCGCCCTTTTAATGAACAAAAATACAATCGAAATTTACGAGGGTGTATTTATTATAAGTTGGATGTAAAAAAATGGTAGAATAAAAGATAAGGAAAAAAAGGAAAATATCTTAGCATGAAAAAGCTAGATTTCTACAAGTGCTCAAATTCTGCTTACTCAAAAGAATTGACATACATGCACATACAAATTTTTAATATCAGATAACTTTATAAGAGCGTCATTTCATTTTTTTCTCATAGAGTTAAATTATTCCGGGCCATAAATCGACTTTATCAACTCAAAATTGCTTAAATTATTTACGTTCGTTTTTTCCCACTTTAAGGCAAGTAAATGTACTGTGTCTTGTTACAATTTATCCATTCTGGTGATTTTATAAGACCCAGTTTGAAACACTTTCTTCTAGGACAGGGCAATTTGTTACTCCTTTAGGGAAAGCCCATTTATTGGCATATTAATTGTTACGCTTTCAGCTTTCTTCCACTCAGGTATGGAGCTGGCTCCAACACCAATCATCTTTGCTACGGCACGACTTCCATTTTCTTTCGCAAATTAAATTACTTGGCAAATGAAATTAACATTGCATTTGTTTCGTTTAGCGAGACTCATATTTACTACTAAAAGGAACTCTAGGTCAACTGAATTTCAACTAAAGGAAATACAATTTGCTAAAGCCTTTTATGTTCCCTTAAATGATTGGAGAAGAGACGTTGACTCTTAATCAATGAACTCATTTGGATCGGAAGGGAATTCTTACTCCAATTGTATCCCTCTTTCTTAGAAAATCTAGAACAACATTTATATACACATCTGCATTGAATACAACCCACCTTATACTTGCAGAATTATTTACTCCCTTAAAAGTATTTTTCCCTATATATATACATATAATGCTATTTTGCATATATTATTATGGACGTACATATGTATACAAGAATAGGTCAGAATTATCTACGCATATTATTCAATAACTTATTTAACTCCTTATCTACCGTATTATGATTTATTGCAATTTTTTTCATGCAATACTTTTTCTTTGAATCACTACATTGAAAATTAAGAGACATACATAAGTAAAATACTCAACTTTGAGAAATTAAATGGAGTTTTAACTCTTAAAAATGCTAAATAACCAGAGAACATTAATATTTTATCGCACAATATATATATATATATATATATTTAAAGTTATACATTTTTAAAATTTATTTACTTTTTTACACATAAAAACAGCTTTTACTCATAAAATTAATTTGATTATATTCAATAAAACAGAGTTTTTCTTTTCATTAATACACGAAAATTCATTACGCGTTGTCCATTTTGAGTGAGGTTTCGAATGAATGTTTTTTAAAGCACTGCATCCTGGGGTAGGAAATACTGTATTTTCTGAACAGGAACTACTGCACCTAGAGTCTTGTTCAGTCTCTTGATCATTATCTTAAGAATGTAACGAAAATTCCAGCAGATAGTTTTCTGGGACGTTTTCATCTGAAGAATCAATGGTTAGTGCATCACTGCTTTTAAATGGTAGAATTTGTAATAAATCTAAAAAGCCTCTTGAAGACTGAGCTTCTTTTTTCTAGACATTCTAAGAAAAGGAAAATACTAATAATAATAGTACCTTGAAAACCTCCTATTATTGTTAAATCTCAGTTACAAATAAGTAAATTAAAATGTTGTTTTTGAATAAATTACAATTGTGTGGTAAAAAAAAAAACACAACTCAGATTTAAAGTTCAAAATTTTTTCAAAACGTTAAAATAAAAGAATAAAAAAGCAAATTAAATAAGTTAAGAAAAAGAAATACTGAAAAATCACAACTCTATTGCACTGTATTGATGACGCTACAACACAACAAAAAACAACACGGACGAAAAACAAACAACTAACTGTTAGCCTTCCTCGTCAAAATACTCATCATAGAACATGTGCTGCCATGTATCCTCTGGAAGAGAGCAATTAAAAAAATGTTCCTGCCAAATATCGTCAGAATATTCGCAAAAATTGTTATTCTATGTAATTTTAAAGTGAGTGGTACTTATAATAAGTAACGTTGGTAGATAAACGATTAAACAAAGATAGGTGGGCAATATTAATATTATTCTTCAACATAATTTTCCTTAGAAATACACTCGTGTGTCAAGCAAGTCACAAGCTTTCATATGACTTTGAGGAAAAGGTTTCCGGTTAGTCTTAAAGCCACTTTTGCACAACAACCCATACGTCTATGTTTGATTAAAATTTGATTACCATAAGAAATGACTGATGTTTAAGGGAGACACAACATATCATCTATGATGCCTTCCCTTCCCATCAAATCCCTTTTTTGAGCTGAGCTTGCTGAATGTTGCCAAATGTAATCGAGATTGAAGAACGCCCATCTCTCTCTTTTTGCATAAAGCTTGTGCGTATGACTATTTTAAACTTTTTAATAATGAACAAAAAAATTCGGATACAAAGAATTGACCTCGTACTGTGATGAATTTCAATCTTTTTACACCTTCTGACGACAAAATTTGGATATCTCCTTTTTTCTCTTGGGCGCTAACTGATCGCGGAACTAGCATATTTATGCTAAAATAACTGGAATGCAAATGACACGATCATGGCTACATTCAGCACTCAACCCCATGAGTCATGGTTCAAAATTAAGAGGTCCGTCACCATTAACCCTCATGAAGCTTTATAGTGATCACTTTTAAGCACTGTGATCCCACAAGCACATGAACACAACGCATGTGTGCGAAGATGGTACTATGAAAACTTTCAAGGTCTATTATGGTGATAGACCATATATATCCAGAGAGAGACGGAGACAAACTGTTTGAAAACTTGAAGCAGTTCTACTTCAGTGGAAAATTGTACGAGACTTCAATGTAAAGCCCACCGCTGAGTAAATTTATGAAAACTGTTTGATGAGATAGAATCTGTAAAAGGAAGTGATAGAGAAATCTCACAAAAACCACGGTGATTAATGAAGAACGATATGTGTCCATTATACAAAGAGCCATAAAAAGAATGTAAAAATTTCTCAGCTGTTTCATGAATTTCATGCAGCCACAGAAACTCAAGTGTTACTGTTTCTACAAGGTTATATACCAGAAGTCTAGATATAAACAAGTGAGAAAATGTTTATTATTGTCACACTATAAAGCTACACCAGGGCTATTGGTGATGGATCTCGTAATTTTTATCCTTGGTAAAGTAACGAATACGACACCTGGGAGTCTATGTGGAAAGAAGAGCCCGCTCAGCGTGGCACAAATAACATCGATATCGGAGCAAGGACTTTCTACATTGGGAGACCTTATTGTTTACTGATAAATCCAGATTTAGACTAAGCATTGATTTTCGACTTACCTTCATCTGGAGGGAACCAAGAACTCACTGTACTGTACATCCTACAACATCCCAGAAAGACAGACAAGTATGTAGACAGAGTTTTGAGGATTCTGCGTAGGCATCATGTTGAACAGACTTCCTGCATTTTACAAAAGCTGTTAGTTTCATTACTGTTAGATATAGTAACGAAATCTTTTTGAGATATTTGTTTACCTTTTCAGAGCTACAGTTAGCTCTGGTTTTCTTTTTATGGATGGTAACACTTGTTTGCATAGTGTTCGTTTGGTGGATCAATTTCTGGAAAGTGAAGATATTCACTGGATGGATTGGTCAGCCAGATCTACAGATCTGAACCACGCTGAACATAGTTGGTTTGCTCTTGAAAATATGACTGCAATTCGCCTTTTCCCTGCCATAACCATCCAAGATTTGAACTGAACGTTGCTGGAGGAATAGGACCAAACTGTGTCTTAATGATTCATACACAGTCTCATTCTTTGCACAAATTCAAAATGGGAAAATCATATAACTGTATGAGATGATCATGCTCTCTATTTTCCTATGTTTACTTTCATTTTGTACCCTATCTTTTAGATTTCTCTGCACTAATAAATTGTATACAACGATCATTTATGTGTGCATATTTTTTGCGTTATATCAACCTAAGGAAATTCCTAATTTAATTAAAATCTTTTCAGTACTTTTCGAGATAATCAAACAAAAGGGAGAATTCAGTTAATTTTGAATATTGGTGTATTTATCAAATAATATAAATAACTAATGCTATTTTAGAATTATATTTTCCTTTTCTTATTAATTTCGAATAAGGCTTTTCACTATGAAAGATTATTTAGTAAATTTTTCTAACTGTTTAAAATAATACACCACTTGCTACAATTTAATTCCCTTTTTTAGTAAATACTATCTGCTAAGCTTTCACTGTTATTCTTTAAAAAACTCTTTCGACAAGTTAATGCACTTACAAAGATAAAACAAAAATAAAATTTTGCACAAATTCAAAAAATAAACAATGCCGTCTGATGTTTCAAAAACAGAATAAAGTACAAAGAAGCGAAGAAAATTATTTAAACTACTGGAAACTACTAATCAAATTGTAAGTTTTATAAAGCTATCTAGAATTTCCAGGACAAAAGAAAATATATATCTACTGAACGAAATATATCCCCGAATCAAGAATGTATAAGGGCAGTAACATATTGCTAAAATTCATCAGAAATAGAAATGTATTGTAAATTGGTATTTAAAGTAGAATGGGGAAAAAAAGAGGTGAAACGTATTTACCAAAAAGAAGAAATTATTTCTTGAATCCTTCTTTCTTTTCAAAACACATATCCTGTTAGATATCACGTGTCTTAAAATTTTAATTTCATTCGAATCTAAAGAGAAAATAATCAGTAGTTCGTGAATTTATTATAAGAGCATAAAATATAAATATCTCTTGAATTCGGTATCCTATTTTTATACTTCTAATTAAAATTGAATATATTCTTAGTAAAAATGTATAAATTCTCTATTCTGACATAAAGTTAAAGGTTTTGAATTTCTAAGCTTGAAGTATTTTTTATTTTCGGAATTCTTAGCGCAATTGAAATCATTCGGAAAATTCTGTGTGGGAAAATAATATATCTTTGAGTATGTAGAACAATTAAAATAAAAATTTATTTTTGGATAGGATTCTAAAGATATTGCTGAGAGAAAAAATAAGCATCTTTGGATGTGTATGAATTATTGAACAATAATTAATCAATAGCTTTTTAATTCCTTAAGTATTTGTACTAGTTTTTCCATATGAAAAGCAGGATATAAAAAAAGGTTTCAGAGAAGTATTACTGTAGTTCTCTCAAAATTCATGAAGATAAAAGATAGAATAGTGTAAATAAATGGAAATGGAAAAGAATTTCTTAAGAATCGGTGTCATACAAATTATTATTAGTGAAAACCAAAGAAATGAGAAAATATATACTATGCAAAATTAATTTGCATTATTTTTAAAACAGCAATAATTTCATGTACATGAAGTAGATTCTATTGATATGTATTCGGCATCAATCTCGAACAAATTTCAAATTTTTTAGAAAAAAACATTAATTAGTTGGGATTTTTTAAAGTATCAAGAAAATACACTAATCAATTGTTTAAAAACAAGCTTCCAAAAGACTTTTATTGCATACTATTTAATATCATGACCGAAAAGTAAAGAAATATCAATCAAATTTGCTTTCAATCATTTCACAACTGATATATACATATTTTATTTATAAAAAATATAGTTTTACCAGAATCAATTTTTAAGGTATATGAATATCTTCGGAGCACTTTTTTTTTAAATATATAAATTTTCAACTAAATAAACACTTTTTTATTTAAAATGAGACATAAAACCAGGAATTCAATTTCCACAAAATTAAAAATAATTTTGGATGGATTGGGAATTTTGAGTGAAACTTTAGTGAAAAATTGCAGTCACGGTAAACCTTGTATTGAAAATTCTAATTAATATATTCGAATGATATTTTATACAGTATATAAATAGTATCATTATATATATATCTGAGCTTAGATCTATAAGATTTGTAATACTTTTGAAAGTTTTTGAAATATGTCGTTTTTTATGCAGGAACTCAATTTTTTACAAAAAACTAAAGTTATTTTCTCACAAAAAGTGCAATAAAGTACATAAATATACACACAGAGATTAGATTATAGTCTATACTGGAGATAAAAATAAATAAACAATTTCTGAAAATTTCAATTCAATATCTTAAAAAGAAATCCTGTAGTAAACTTCGTCGAAAATGAAGAAGCAAAATATATATATTGAAGGACATAGTTTCTCAGAAAATGTATTTCAAGATTTTAATGCAGTACAAAAAATTCTCTACTATTTGTATATTTTTTAAACTCACCATATTTATAGGATAGGATCTATTTAGCTTCAAGTTTAAGTTATTTTAACTTTTTTTACCTTTTGCTGTTTTCTGGAGTTTTATAGACTATAACAATTAACGTTTTTAGTAAAACTTTGATGACAAATTGCAGTTACACAAAATTTTAATAAATGTATTCAAATAATATTTATACAGTACGTGAATAACATCTTTATATGTATTAAGAATTAAAAGATTCGCAATACTTTTGAAAGTTTTTTAAGTATGTCAAATTTTATGCAAAAACACAATTTTTTAAAAAATTAATGATTTTTTTTAAATAAAAAAGCAATAAAGTACATAAATACACTGCTGGTCACCGTAAATGCAAAACCCTGAAGGAAGCATGCAAATAAACTGAAAAGTTTATGCATGCATTAGCGGAGGTGAGATATGCAAATGATTAGTATTTCAGCGCAGACACACATCACGCGCGCCTGTGGCGCCACCTCAAAGCGCTATTTTAAGGCTTGGAGATTTCGACGATTTCAAGTTCGGCAATTATGTTTTTCTTGTGGTTTTTTCAAAAAACGATCAGTTATATCTCGTAGAAAACAGCGATCAGCTTTTGATCAAATATCGGAGTTCGACAGAGGAAGGATTATCTTTCAGGAAAATCGGTAGGCGTGTTGGATGAAACCAAACAACTGTAATGCGGATATGTGA
>BMAV01001714.1:338867-366337 GCA_019973955.1 Trichonephila inaurata madagascariensis
TGTTAAAACTCTTAATACAATATTTATATTCTATTGCTTTTTTGACCCGTAGATTTTTAAGGTATTAAGACTTTTTTAATCATTTGATTTATATCATTTACAATATTACTTTCTATGTTATTGTTTTTAAATTTACCGTAAAATCCGGCGTATAACGCGCTCTTTGAATACAAAAAATAAGATCGAAATTTACGGGTGCTCGTTATACGCCGGGTATAAAAAATGGTAGCTTCGAAAATAAAAAATAAAAAAATAAAAAAAGGGAGGTAAGCATAAGAAAAATTAGATTTTTACATCGATCGGAATACTGTTTATTTGAAAGAAATGACATACCTAATGGAATTAAAGAATTATGATTCTAAAAGTACAGTATTTTTCAAAATCCTCGGATAATACCTCGAATAAATAGCTTAAAAACATACCAGCATTATACACGTACACTTATTGTTTCCTTCGTTAAAAAGGACGTGCGCGTTGCGCGGCGAATATACCTAAAAAGTAAAAAATGCAGCTTGAAAGTATGTGGGTGCGCGCTATACGCCAGATTTTACGCGGTATAGATTCAATTCTACAGAAAAAATTTCCTTCTTTATAATTTCTCTTGAATTTTCACATGAATTTCGACTTTTAAGTTTACTAAATTTTGTTTTATTCTCATTTCTCAGATAATTTACCTTTAGACTTATATAGATTACTTAAATCACAATTTCTTTAACTTTTTAATTATTATTATTTATTTTTTTTACCTTTTTTAAATTTTAGGTAAAGACAATCTTAATTATACTTTATTTTCCTTATATACTCTGTTATTTTATTATTTCCAATTGGTCTGTAAACTGGGAATATATTACCAAAAAATTACGGGACAGTTTTATTCATCCTAATTAGAAATGCATTTGATGCAATTTTTTAAATGCATATTTATCGTATTTATATGGTATATTTAAAAAAAGGAGGTTAAAATTAAAAATTAAGTTTTCGGGAAGAACACAAACCATTAGTTTCCTTATTTCGGTTAAGACAAATACGATGAAATTCTGTTTCAAAAACACATTATTCTTTTTATTATTTTTAAAACTGACTTAGTTTTTAAAATTCTGAATCTGAAGATACATAACTTTTTAAAGAAAAAAATATGATATCTAGCTTTGAAAAGCAGAGAAAAAAGTAACATTTCTAAATACTCGCATGTCTAAAATTAAGGTCACAAAGATAAAATCTGTGAAAACTGAACTATCTACTGAGTTGCTACTAAATTTGTCACAGAGACATATTAGAATGTAAGAAAGAATATAGCAATATAACAATATGGAAAAGATTTTAATTGTGAATTAAGATACAAGTCATATAAAAAAGTGTGAAGTCGTGAACCAGAGATAAAGCATATAACTCGGGAAAAAGTGTGTCTTATATGGAGTGTGACCGCTGGCTATACAAGCCTCACAGCAAACTACCATACTTTTTATGAGGGTTTCAATAAGTATTTGTGGCAACAAAGCCCATTTTTCCAAAAGCGGAACTTTTAATCCCTGAGGGGGGGGGTCCTAGGAGGGAAGCTACTCTGAGAAATTGTTTTTTCTAGGCCATCCCAAACATGTTCAATGGGCTCAATTCATGAGGTCACATGATAAAAACAAACACGTGTTCTCCATTGAATTCAAAACAAACATTTAACTAAATGTACTTGTTGTTCTATTTGTAAAACTTAGATAAAATTTTTCAAATTTTATACTTGGGTAAAGATGTTTAAATGTTAGGGAAAAAAATTCTTCAAAAAGATTTATTAAAATTTTAAAAAAAAATCGTATTTTATGTTTATACTTTTAAATAAATGCATTTTGTATACAAATGTACTTTTTAAGAGAAAGTTTCTGCAAAGAGCAAAACTTGGCAACACCAAAGCGCGTGAACTGATTAGCTGGAAGCACAAGATAGTTTTTATCGTGTGACTATAACGTCACATGAGTTTTTGAATTGATTGGCTAGAATCACGTGGCTTTCATTATCATGTGACTCTGACGTCACATGAAGTGAGCCCATAGAATTGTTGTGAAGTTGCCCCCCTCGGGTGCCCTCCTTGATTATCAGCGTGAGCTAGAGGTGTAGGAGTAACGAAAGAACTAGAAGTTGCCATGATCTTAATTTGACTTTATTAAGATCTTAAAACTTAAACATCTAACAGATTAGATAAAATAATAATATATGTGAGAGAATCTACGGTGGTTAAACACACACAATATATATATATTACCGAAATAACGTAACCAGGACCACTATCAATAACTAACTCGCCTAAACTCAATTCCAATACTATCACAGATCCTAATATTAAATAGTCAATCCTACTTTAATTTCGATCGACCGATCCAATCTTAATGGAAGTTGCGTCTTTACTGGAGTGCAATGGTATGCACCTTGACCTAATGGCTCTATGTCAGGAATAACTTCTGTGAGCTGTCACTTAATCTTTCTCAAACCTCTTCAAGCTTGAATCATTGATTATCATAATATTCCTCAAATTGCCACCCCGCTTACTCTAACTTCTGATATTTAAAAGCTTCCTAATTTGCATCTTTCCTTCACGCTTCACTTCTTGGATTTGGTTGGAAAAAAGTTGCCATTAATTCTGGCTCCAAAGAACCCAAAGAACATGTTAATGAAAAGACGAGTGAGCCCGTCACATTGTGATCCGGAGACCAGGAGAGTCAATCCATATGGCGAATATCCGCTCCTTTATGAAATTTATCAACACTGTGAGTTCTGTGGGGCCGCGCATTATCGTCCATAAAAATGTAGTATGGGCCCATAGCACCCAGTAAAACTTCACATAGGCTTTCAGGATCTGATCCGTATAGCTCTGTGAGTTGCCTGTACACGCTTCGAAAACGTACACTGGCGTACGACTGCTCAACAATATGCCACCACAGACAAGGATTCCTTTGGCACCAAATCTGTCAATATTTGTTCCATAGGAGGGATGAAAGTGAACTCCATTTTCTCTCCAGGTGAAGACTCGACTCATCACTGAAAAGAATATGCCCCCATTCTACTAGTGTCCACAACTGACGTTTTCAGCTACACAATATCCGGTCTTTCTTCCTGGATGCAGTTAAAGGGACGCCCCAAACTGTGTGATAGCCTCCTACCTGGGGAAGCCATCTCTTCATCTACTCGACCTAGATTTGTAGGAGGGAAGGATTGATGACCCAAGATAGCCATAATAAAAAAACAGTTTATTATTATCAAATATAATAAACAAAGACAATCTTACTCTAGGGAGGAAATCAAGAGTGATATATCGTAGCTCTAAATCTTATGGGAATAAGCGGCTGAAATCCTAACCACCTAACTTAAAGTAAAGTAATTCTATGAATCCTAACTTCCTTACTTTAATTGAATAGCTACATCCCGCTCTATCATTACGCATCTAAGTTCAGATCTTTACCATAACGGCACTGCCAGCTTCCTTTCCTCCTTCCTCTTTACGATTACTAAACATCCACTATATATCTACTAACTAATCTGCATATCAAGGTTTCTTCTTGAGAGGGCTGGCTGTGAAATAACTCAATTGATATGGCCACAAAGATTCCCCAAGAGGATTAGTATGAAAAACTCCGTAAAGTCCCGTCACAACTGGAAGTCTGGCATAAAGACCAGTCTCTTTAAGACGTTTGTTGACTGTTTGCCTGGAAATTCTTCTTCCAGACACAGCAGCAAGGTCACGAGCAAGCTGAGGAGCCGTTGCCGCCTATGTCACCTGGCGCTTAATGCCAAATAGCGATCTTGTGCAGATGCCGATGCTCTGTGGTGGCCTTGGCTGACCTTCCCGGTGACATTATCACTTGTTTGAAATTGATTCCATAACCGGAGGACCACTTTCGGGCCATTTATAACCATCGAACCCCCATCACTTGAGACTGGTCAGCTTCAAGCCTGCCAATAATTGACTCTCCATCTCAAGGAATCGTCTAAACCAGTGATTCTCAAACTTTGAACATTTACGACCCAATTTTCAGTCATAATTTTCATCGCGCCCCCTCCATACAATAACAATGTATTGAATTCAATAATAATGTACTATGACGTAAAGCTACAATATGTGTGTGTGTGAATTTAATTATAAACCGTACAAATTATCAAGATAAGCATTAAAGTTTGTATATGACAAGCCCATGGGAGTCACTAATAATTATTAATCTTGTTCCTAAGTATTGATAAATTAATTATCAAATACATTGTACAATACTGATGCATTTATAAGTATATTATATTAGTATAAATGTGAATTTTATTTTTGCTAGGTTATAGAATGTATTTTGTTTTGCTTCCTTTCAGTAAATTTGTAATTTTTTAAACCTTTTATTTTCGACTTTTCGATATGCTCGCGCCTCCCTGGCAGGGTTATCATCCCCCTAGGGGGGCGCGCCGCACAGTTTGAAAAACACTGGTCTAAACGATTATGAGAAGCTATTCTCGCTGCAAACAGACTATAAATTGTTTGTTTTAATGCAATGTTCACAAAACTGGAGGCAAAATTCCCATATGCGTGAACGGTCTCAATCCAGTAGTTCTGCAAGAACTAACGTTGAACAACATTTTTTTCTAAACTGAAGGTTAGTATTGTATTCTTCATTTTTCAAAATATATAAAATAAAATTTCTATTAGTTTTACTGGGTGCATTTTAAAATTATGACGGAAAACATGTTTGTAACTTTAATTTTTTAACTTTTAGACATGAGTTTTTTTTATTTTAAAAACAAAGGATGATTAAATCTATCTTATATAGACCAAAACGAAAAACCTTTAGAACACTTTTTATTTATTTAATAGCAACTTTTCTTTTAGTTAAATGCAATCAAATTAATTAATATGAAGATTAGATGGGTAGAAATTAAAAAGACGAAAAAAAGAAAAAGAAAAAAAAATTAACTTGAATAAATTAATTCGATATTGGGGTTAGAACGTAGTAAAATGGAAACAAAATGATATTCATTTGTTCAATTTGAATTTGGAAAAATGATGAGACAATATCAAATCTATTAAAGGTTAGCCGTGTTAGTTTTCTTTATTACTAATTATTTAAACTTATTTTTAGCGTAGCTAATTAAATATATCTATTTATAGAGTGTAGAATGATTTCTTGCACAGCAAAACTAACGAAGATTTATTTTCTTACTGCTTGCTAATTTTAAATATTTTTTGATAAATTATGTTATTTCAAAGGTATTGAATGGAGTTTAAATCAGAAATACTAATTAGCCAATCATGGAATCACACGAAGTTGAAAAAGCACTAACTAAGCGCTATAAAAAACACTTTTCAGAGTAAGATGATTTCCTAAATGATAAAGTGAACTCTAATAATAATATATTAATCAACAATAATTTAATAGGAAATTGAAGTACATCATTAAATTATTATAAATGTTAAATGAAGTTTTGCGATATTTTATTAAATATTCTAACATTGGAGTGCGTCATATATTTATAGGTATAGAAACTATTAGCAGTATTTAAACGTCTTTTGGAAGCTGAAAATATAAGGCTTCTTTACTGAGATTTAAAACAATCTATCCTTAACCAAATATTATTTTCATGTTGCTTCTCAAGATATTAAAAAAAAAACTTTATATGTCTTACACAATTATCTCTGTATGCATATTTTGTATTTCCAACTTTTTCTAAAACAAATTCTTAATTATTTTCTATTTAAAAAAAACATGTTTATTTATTTCTTTTACAATTCAGAAGCTAAAATCACTAAAAGACTTTTGTTGAAAAGTATAATTAAATAATCAAAATTATTTTTTCATAAAGTCTTTTAGATTTATATGAGGAGAAGTTATTAGAAAAACCTAAATCTTTTTTGCTTTTTTTTAAAATAAAAAATATATTAGACGTACTTACTTTTTTAACTTTTGGCTCTATTATATGAACTATATATAATCTTTTTCTATTTTATCATCGTACTCAATTAGGTGTTATTTCATTGGTTCTTGATTTTTGTCTAATCAAATATCCTTTAATTTATAGCCCATTTTGTTCATAAAATTGTGAATTTTGCTTAAAAACATTTGCTTCCACACGTGCTTCACAATTTCATTTAAGTAATGAGAAATCTAAATTAAAATGCCATAAGCTGCAACAACAAATTATTATTCGAGCTTATATTAAGGCAAGATTAATTATACTTTGCTTCTGACAGTATTTTTCTAACGAACATAATGTTTCTTCCACAAAAACATTAAGAAATTACGTTATTTAAAACTTGAAATTATATGAGTTAAGGTATCCGACTACGTTCGGAACCGTGATTTTAAAAAAGGCGCATAAATGGATAATTTTCATGATATTTAGTGTCACTTAGATTAGAATACATGTATACAATTGTTTTATAAGGACATTTTGACAAAAAAAGTTATTTAAATACAATATTTCGGCAAAAAATTAACTTAGAATAACCTTTTTCAAAATGTTCTCCTTTTGTGAAAAATGCTTCTATTATAATAATATTTTGCCTGTATATAGCCCAGACCTCTGTGCAGAGGCTCAACTATGATTTTTGAAAAATTCTCATTATTTCCAGAGTTACAACTATTTAAAATAATTATCGGAGTTTTTTTCTTAAAATTTCTCCCCTCTGTTATATCGTAAAACATGGATAACCCCACTTCTAAGTTATATATTTCAAAAATTCTAGTTGAGCCTCTGTACAGAGGTATGAGCTATATACAGGCAAAATATTATTAGAAAAGAAGCATTTTTCACAAAAGGAGAATATTTTGAAATTGGGTCATTCTATGTTCTTTTTTTGTCAAAATAGTGTACTTTAATAATTTTTTATTGTAATACTATTCTTAAAACAATTTTATATATATTTTTGAATCTGAGTGCCACTAAATATCATAAATATTATCCATTTATACGCTTTTGCAAACCATGGCTCCGAACGTAGTCGGATACCTTAACTTACTTTTTACTTCGTAGGGTAATAAATTTGACAAATGTTTGATAAATTTAAAATAGGATTTAAAATTTTTTTTATAGGATCAAACCAAAATATTACCTTTATAAAAATCAACACTAGCACATTAAAAGATAATAACTACATGCACTTCAAGAATCAAGAAAATTATCTAAGGCTGTTCTCAAACTTTTTTTTAACTAAGATTTTCCTATGGAGCACTGTCTGAGTCTATGTATGACAAATTCCACGCCACCTTTGTGAAGACGCCACGGAGCACATTTCGGGAAGTCCTGATCTAAATAGTTTAACGTATATTTCTGATATTTTTATAATTACTCCATACACACACATACTACACAGTTCGAATTAATTGGGACAAACATATTTTTCTTGTCTATGTTGGTTTGTGACTACCAGTGATGTTCCAAACCGCCTCAAAACAGTTATATTTATATAGAGGTAGTATGACGGATTGACCTTGACTATAAGTTACTCGTTTGACTGGTTTTAGTTCATCAGTAGTTCAGTGTGGCAACTGGTGCTTATAATTTTGCGTTCTGTGTAATGCGTGTTACTTTTGCTTGTTCAAAGATGTTTTTTTCTCTGAAAAGAGAGAGAAACGTTCTAAAATAATCTCTGTTAATGAACACACTTCTATGACTCTGAGATATATAGCAACGACAATTGGTGCTGGCAAATCAAGTATTTCAAAAATTTTAAGAGCATTTCCAGATTCCGGATCTTTGTTTCCAGAAAGAAAAGAAAAATAAGGGCGCAAACGGAAAACTAATCCAGGAACTGATAAAATTCTAATATCAAAATAAATCCAAGAAAGACAAACATGGAACTCCGGAGGGATTCATTGGATTATGGTGTTAAAGTGAGTACCTCAACTGTACGGAAAAGACTTCTGGAAGTTGGCTGTAAGGCAACAAGATGAAGGAAAACATAATTTCTAACTCAGAAAACGATGAAAAAGCGTTCAGTATGGGCCAGAAAATACCAATCATGAGCTGTTAACGACTGGAAGAAAGTGATTTTTAGTCATGAAATACATTTATTTGTGCAGGGATACAAATCGAAAGTAGTTAGACGAAAATAATTAGAAACTTTGCAAACAGATCAAATGCAACAAACTGTAAGACACCCTTCTAAACAGATGCTTTGGGGCTTTTTTCACAACAAAAGGTACTGGATACTTAATTCTTCTTAAAATCATGTTGAATTCTGTCAAATACGTCGAAATATTAAACAGTAAGATTGTACCATTTATGGAAACATTTGACGAAACATTTCAACATGACTTGGCCCATTGTCACAATTCGAAATTGATCCAGACTTTTTTCCAGGAAAATAAAATAAATGTACTTGATTGGCCTGGTAATTCACCAGACCTGAAACCTATTGAGAACTTACGGCATATTCTCTAGAATCGCTTAGCTAAGATGAATTGCAAGACAACAGAATAAATGATAAAAAAAAAAAGTGCTATACAAGGGTGGATCCACGGTGATGAAGTCAGAACATGTGCACTACACTAGTGGACTCAATGCCAATACGTATTTAAAAAGTTTGTCCCAATTAATTCGAACAGTATAATATAAGGCTAATAATATAAGCAGGCATTTTTTAAATATATACATACATCGTATCCCATTTTAACAAAGTACGGAAAATATCTAAAACACTTTAATATTATTTTAAAGTCAGTTCTTCAGCATCCTTAAAGAAAAAAGAAAAAAGTTGGATATTTCATTTTGATGCGAATTATAATGGAATTAATCCGCGATTCAACATTCAATCATGGTAACATCTTAAGAAACTGTCATAATAATAATTCCTCAATCTCTTGAATAAGCAGATCAAATGCATTTATATATTAAGGGAAAAACTGATGCCAAGAAGAAAAGAACTGAATACAAGGCATTATGTATGTATTAGATGCGGTACGTTCGAGCGGTATGATTAATTAGCATCACGATCTGCTTATACTTCGCTTAGTGAAAATTCCTGGTGAGATAGAAAATTGAGGTAAAAGCAGGTGGAAGGTTTATTTCCAACACATTTATTTTAAGAAAACCTGTTATAGTATTTGAAAAAAAAAAAAAATAGCAACATATGTTTATAATGAAAAACTGAATACATGATTCCTGTTACTATTTCAGTTTCTATTCAGTTTACCATTATTTTGCTATTTGCCACATTCTTAGGTTACTGATTTCATTTAACCAATTATGGAAGAAGAAAGCAATCTATATTATTGGCTAAAGTATAATCAATATGCATTTTAAAGTTTTCGAATGCTTTTCTAAGTAATTTAATGCTTAAGTAACTAGGTTTAACTTCTTTTCCTGAGCACTCTTATATATATATATACACAAGTATATATTAATATATATAGCTAAAGAGATTTGGAAGACATTTTTCCAATTAAGTTGATACAAAAGCTAAAATAAATATGCAAGTTTTAATGCATATATATATATAGGTTCTAGAACTAAAAGAAATTGTAAAGTCAATGCTACTGTTAAAAATAATATTATTGAAATTTGTAAAGGTTCTTACAATACCTTTTTCTAAACAAATAAAATATTTTATGTTTGAACTCAATAAAAAGGAGTTACATGTATTGCAGATGAATTTCTAAATATAGATAACTTTATATAAATATAATCATGCATTACATATCACATAAAAGATCCCAAATATTTAAAATATAAGCATAATATATATATATATATATATATATATATATATATATATATATATATAAATAATTATGAATGTGAAAAAAATATATCTATGAGTATATATGAGTATGAGTATATCAATGAGTAATTTTTCCAATATATTTTTAAAAAAGAGTGTGTTTATTGTCAGAGAGAGTTTAAAGTATCATTATTCAAAAAACATTTAAATAAATCTAAAATTTAGTAGACCAATATTTTATTGTAATATCTCTATAAGGCTGCATAATTTAAAGTACTGTTAATGCAATGAATATACAAATTTTATATTAATAAACATAGTCAGCATGTAATTATAGTACTCAATATTGTAAAGGGTAATAATTTACGAGATATTATCAGCAAAGGCATTCATACACAGTTTATAGATTTAGGATTGCTAATAAATATATGACTGCCAAAAATCAATTAAATAAAGGTATATAATGTTTCGTTTCTAAAATATCTGTAAAATACAGCAAGCCTCTGGAAGAATTTGAAGGATTCTGATGTATTACTATAATGAGACAAAAAAAGTATAAATTAAGAATAGATAATGTAATCATTTATACAGATATTAAAAAACATATTAAAGAATAGCAAAAAAAAATATTAAAGTTTATATTGATAAAGTATGCCCCTAATCCATAGTTTCACGCTCAATAAACAATATGAAAAAAATACAGCTATTATTAAATTTCCAATTAGTGATAGGGAAATAATTAACCACATTTCTGCATTTTATACGAAATTAAGAACACATAATAATAATTATTTTAAACTCCACGTGTATTCTTTAATCCTAAATTTTCCCAAAGCCCTGTTAGGCTCAGGACTAGTGCAAATGGATTTAACAAATCTGATAAAAGGTTCCGAGAAATCCCATGCACAGGCTTCGATAAATAAACTTAATTCTACAACTCTCAAAGTAGTAGGGCAATAATGGATTGTGCGGAAGTTAATTTATTTTATCTGTAGTTCAGATTTTGAAAAAAGATGAGCTTAATTCTATTGACTTTAATGGCATGATTAAAGTAATTTTACATTTTCCTAAAAATTATAGAATTAAAGGCTGATTTTTAATAAGTACTAATACTTATGACAAAACGAATGATTTTAAGCCTACCTCTTTGCGAAACTAATGTACATTTATCAATTTTCAGAAATATTATTATAAATTACATTCAAGGCGACAAATTCCTTGTTTCACATAAATCAGAAAAAAATAAAAAAAATTATAATTCTTTCACTAAATACAGTTTTGAACAAAAGTACCCAATTAATTTTACCATGATTATCTGTGTAAAGAAATCCTAAATTGTATTTTAAATAAATAATAATACTTTAAATTGTATTATTAAATATTTTTTAGAATACCTCTATTTGTATTTTCAGTTCTAAATTTTCTTTCAATTCAGTAATTTATAAGGTATCCGACTTCCCTAAAATCATAATTTTTTTTAAAAATTGACAATTTTTTTATGACTTTATTTTATAGGCCATATTATTAGCTTTATAAAAATACCAAGTATTTTACTTTCCATTCACTAGAACAAAAACTACAAGTGTTTTAGTAAAAGATGTCAAACTTTAAAATGCATTTTTTACTCGAAATGTGTTTTTTTCCAAAAGCTCAAACGGGGACAATGATTGCTCAAAAAGTTTTTTAAATAATTTGCTAAAATTTTTTGGGTATGTTCTATATAACAGTAGAAGTGTTTTAACCTTCAGATTTATCAATCACTGTTTTATTACAAAATTTGCAGTTCTTTATGTGAATATAATCACTGCATTTTTAAGTAATTTCATATAATAACTAAGATATAGTGCTCTATAGTTTTTGTAAAAATTAAAATATCTCTCTTATCCTGAAGGTCATTTCAAAAAGGAATAGCAAAGTAATACATCAAAATTAAAAAATTCAGAATTTGTTCATTTACTATTGGTACATAGCTGGCCCTGTTTATGTAATTTTTCATCAATTTTTATCATTTTTCCCATTTTAGTAGTAATAATTTATTTTTCTCTTCTTAATTTAGTCTTTTTTTCTTTAAGTGTACTAAATGAATCTAAAAATACAAAAAATCTCCATATCTCCATTTTTTTAATAAAAAGTTGTTGCAAGTAGTCGGATACCTTAAGGTATCCGAATACATTCGGAACCGTGATTTTAAAAAAGCGCATAAATGGATAATTTTCATGATATTTAGTGTCACTTAGATTAGAATACATGTATAAAACTTTTTAAAGAACATTTTGACAAAAAAAAAATTATTTAAATAAAATATTTCAGCAGAAAATTAACTTAGAATAACCTTTTTTCAAAATGTTCTCCTTTTGTGAAAAATGCTTCTATCATAATAATATTTTGCCTGTATATAGCTCAGACTACTGTTCAGAGGCTCAACTATGATTTTTGAAAAATTCAGATTATTTTCAGAGTTACAATCAATTGAATTAATTATCGGCGTTTTTTTCTAAAAATTTCTCCCATCTCTTGTCGTAAAACATGGATAAACCCTTTTCTAAGATATATATTTCAAAAAATCTAGTTGAGCCTCTGTACAGAGGTCTGAGCTATATACAGACAAAATATTATTATAATAGAAGCCTTTTTCACAAAAGGAGAATATTTTGAAAATGGGTCATTCTATGTTCATTTTTTGTCAAAATATTGTACTTAAATAGTTTTTTATTGTAATACTATTCTTAAAATAATTTTATATACATTTTCTAATCTAAGTGACTATCATAAATGTTATCCATTTGTACGCTTTTGCACAATCACGGTTCCGAACGTAGTCGGATACCTTAAGCGAACAAAAGGTAAAGTTGGCACCTTAAAACTTTGTTTAACCTTTTAATCTTACCTTTAAACCTAACCGTTTTTAATGTAATAATATGGCTGTTCTATTATGCCATGTATTGTTTTGTTATTTTCTTGCACATTGCTTTACTTTGAATTAGATTTACAATAATTTAGTATCTTATTAAGAATTACACTCTCACACACGTACATACATGCATACATGCATATACAGTGTGAAAATCGCTTAGCATGAAACTGACGGGACTGAAATATTTGTTCCTGTTAAAAGAGTTTCATGTTAAGGTATCCGACTACGTTTGGAACCGTGTTTTTGCAAAAGCGTATAAATGGATAATATTTATGATATTTAGTGTCACTTAGATTAGAAAATGTATATAAAAATGTTTTAAGAATAGTATTACAATAAAAAATTATTTAAGTACAATATTTTGGCTAAAAATTAACTTAGAATAAACTTTTTTCAAAATGTTCTCCTTTTGTGAAAAATGCTTCTATTATAATAATATTTTGCCTGTATATAGCTCAGACCTCTGTACAGAGACTCAAATAGAATTTTTGAAATATATATCTTAGAAGTGGGTTTATCCGTGTTTTACGACAACAGAGGAAAGAAATTTTAACAAAAAAACGCCGATAATTATTTCAAATGATTGTAACTCTGAAAATAATGTGAATTTTTCAAAAATCATAGTTGAGCCTCTGTACAGTGGTCTGAACTATATACAGGCAAAATATTATTACAATAGATGCATTTTTTACGAAAGGAGAATATTTTGAAAAAAGTTTATTCTAAGTTAATTTTTAGTCGAAATATATTGTATTTAAATAACTTTTTTTGGCAAAATTTTCTTATATATAAAACAATTTTATGCATGTATCTAATCTAAGTGACACTAAATATCATGAAAATTATCCATTTATGCGCCTTTTTAAAATCACGGTTCCGAACGTAGTCGGATACCTTAAAGGATATTCCAAAAATGGAACATATATTCAACAAAATTAAGTTTATTAGAGAGCATTATATTTACACAGATATGTATATATGCATGTATTTAATAAAAATCAATGAAACAAAAACATTCACAAAGAAATTTAATGCAAAACTTTCAAGTTTTTTGAAAAACAAAAAATTTAGTGGGTTTTGGGAAAATAATCTAATATTTCTCTTTGTAGTGTCTTTTTTAGCGTCAAAATTTCCAGCAAATGTTAGATGTCAGCCATTTTTTATTCATTTCACTATTAGAATGTGCGTGCTAATAACTACTCATGCTTTTCATGATGCTCCTCATTTCGGATAATGTGGGGCAAGAAGCTGCATTATTCATTTCATTTTCGTCTTCGTAGTCTGCCTCAACGATACTTTTTGAGCTTCAAACTAACTCCAAAATGTCTTTGTCTGCCATTATTGGTTCTGTACACACATTATCATCTTCCACTGCAACGGATTCTTCCGGTGATACAGTAGGATAGACCAATAGTACAGAAAAGTTTCAAACTTCGGCTGGTGTTTGCCGTATTTTGTTCATTTCCAGAAAGGAAATCTTTTAAGTTAAATTCGAGGAGACTAATGGAATTATGATTTTAAATAAGGTTTCCTTTAATTGTGGTTTTAAAACGAGAAAATAATTCCTTCTTGATCTCTTACAGCCATACAGGTCGACCAACGTGACGTCATACTGGACAGGAGGCAGTTGAGGAGTCTCTGTGGCAGTCGATTCGAATCCTGCAGCAAGGCAGTTTTTCAGTGAAGGATGGTGGGATGCATTTGTTCTCCCAAGAACATGCTATATATATAGGGGTTAAGGTTGGGGGATCTAGTTACTTAGCCCATGTGGTGAATATTTTCAATTTCCAGGTAATTATCGACCAGCTGAGCCCCACGTGGATGAGTGTTTTCCTCCATGACAGGAACCAGGACCCAATAACCACAGAGAAGTAGAAGAAGATCTCCTTTATGAAACTCATAGTAGTCACGGAGCCTTTGTCCAACACATGCAGAAGTAAACGACCATCGAACATAATTTCTGTCCAAACTCCATTACATCTTCAACACTAAAAAGATTCTTTTCCTAGATGAGGGAGGAATGGAGTAGTATCTTGGGCTCACCAGATACAGAATAAGTGCTCAAGCTGCATTTCATCTGTAAAAAGCGCCGTGATACACTGAAGTCTGGTCTAAGACGCGTATTATCTGCACCATGCTACAAGTAAACGCACTCTCTTATGTACTGCAGTGAGCGGGACGCAAACACAATGGACCTTCTGTAATACTCTCTCTCAAGAAGCCTTCGGACAACCGTAGACCATCAAATTCAGATACTAGTGGCATCATACAGCTGATGTGAGAATTGTGAAACTGTAGCAGTTCTGCGTCACCGTGATGAAAGTGTAAAAAATTCATTCCTCGTTGTGGATCTTTTAAGGTATTCGACTACGTCCGGAACCGTGATTTTAAAAAAGCGCATAAATGGATAATTTTCATGATATTTAGGGTCACTTAGATTAGAATACATATATAAAATTGTTTTAAGGACACACACACACATTGTGACAAAAAAAAATTATTTAAATACAATATTTCGGCAAAAAATTAACTTAGAATAAACCTTTTTTCAAAATGTTCTCCTTTTGTGAAAAATGCTTCTATTATAATAATATTTTGCCTGTATATAGCTCAGACCTCTGTACAGAGGCTCAACTATGAGTTTTGAAAAATTCACATTACTTTCAGAGTTACAACCCATTTAAACAATTATCGGCGTTTTTTTCTTAAAATTCCTCCCCTCTGTTGTCGTAAAACATGGATAAACCCACTTCTAAGTCATATATTTCAAAATGATTCGCCTCAGACTGACCACCTGACCGGAACATCTGCTGTGTACCTCAGGGCGCAAGGTCACTGAGTTGGGCACAATTGTCATTGCTCCTCATGGGATGTCGTGCCACTGAGTTAGTTAAGTTTTATATTATTATTATTCTATAAAAAATGTTCAACAATATACAGACACATTTTTAATACAACTTTTTAATAGAAATGTAATTTCTTTTTCCTTTTCATTGGTTTTGATGAATGAATAAAACTCCTAAATATTTTAGAAATAAAATACCAGCTGAATTCTAAATTAATTTGGTATCTAATACATTTTAAATCGAATTAAGTGTTTCCAAGGATTTCCCACAAGATCCTGATAAGTTAACCAATTTTCTCCTGAGACAATTCTATGCTCAGAGAATGAGAAATCTTGATGAAGAATCATCACTTGCATTGAATTTAGAACTTTTGATTCAATGTCAGTAAACTGGAAAGCTTTTAATATCTACTCACTGATGAGATCCGACTATTTAATTCTATATTTAAATTTTTTTTAATTTGATCTTAAATCTGATTCAAATGATTTTAGACAGAGTGGTAAAGCGATTTGAATTGATAAATTTTATTATAAAGAAGCTTTTTAAATAATTAGATTTCTAAAGAGTAAATTAATTAGCTTTTATCATTTGTTTCCAAATACCATTTTAAACATAGCCTTTTACCAGTGGTGCACACAGGAATTTTTCAAGTGGGGAGGGAGTCGAAAGTCTACCATTCTCGTATTATATTCCAATTCGCCGCCAAACATATTCTTTTAATTCTTTGACTGTCGAGAACAAAAATTAATAAAAAAAATTACTAAATAAATAACTAGCATTAATTAAAAAATGAATTGTTGATAACAGATACTTAATTAAAAAAATACTTAAATTAAGTCATTTCATTTTTTCATTAATTAGAACTGAAATTATTGTTACCTTTCTTTGGAATTGTTTTACGTATTATATGCATAAGATTATAATCAACAGAAAAAAAATCAAAGGCTATGTCAGGCGGACCCCCTGTGTGTGCTACTGCCTTTATGTACTAGTTTCACACTTATCTCTCTCTCACAAATTCAGTTAAATTTAATTTTTAGAGAAGCATTTTTTGAGATTGTAAAAAAATAAGAAGAAAAAAAGGCAATATAGGATACTCTTGACTGATTGAAATCGATTACAAAGTTTTTTTAGTAGTATTACACATAGTTATTTATAACCCAGATTATTTTTATATAGTTATAAAATTTCATAAATTAATGCAAGAAAGTGTCTTATATACCTCAGATAGAGATTCATAAAGGCTTCCTGTTCAGTCTATTATTCCGTTCTACTGGTACACATTCCATTGAAATCAAAATATTTACAGAACTAAAATTTATTTAACAATCGAACAATAATTCTGATGAGAGACCACCATGGTTTCAATGCATTTGAATTACCTGAAATACAAAATATTGAACGGTTTTGATCAGATTGTGTGATAATGAAAGTGCACTAGAATATGCTAGTGGAAAAGAAATAATTGATTTGACATAAATTGCAAAATCAGTTGATGGGAAAATAAAAGCTCCTATGCGTCTTGTCTAACATATTGTCTGTGTGTGACTTCTGATAATAAGCTCTTTAAAGCTCTTAATTCTTTTGTTTTATATAGCATTCTTTCGAATGAGCTGTAGCCATCGTAAATCCCAGATTCTGGAAACATTCAAGTACAGTCGGACCTCATCCCAAATACATACAGTCCCGAATTCATCGGGATCGAACATTTCGTTTGTTAATTCGGGGTTATTCGTTATATCGGGGTCCAAGCAAAATGCAAATTTTTTGCACTTCCTTTTAGAAACTTTATAACAGAGGTGGCGAACCTTTATGGATCAATGTGCCATTTTTTCCAAGGAAATGTCTAATGATGTATAGACGTGCCGTCAAATAATTTTGAATTGTAATTGTTGGGGAAAATGATAAAACTGAATACGAATCACACGAAAGTTTATTTACTACGAAAAAATACTTTTTGCGTTGTATAGTCATAAATATTTTAGTTATTCATGTAATTTAAAGTAACATTAATGCGACTACTGTTGTTTCAGATAAGATGACAAATAAATTAAATTATAATTGTAAGATGTTACTTTTTGTAGAATATATATACATGTTGAATTTGAGTCTTCTGCAATTAATTATTTTTGCTATGGTTCACATTTTTTAACAAGAGGATTTGTGATTTGTTTCAAAATACCGTTTTACAGACGGTATTCTGCATACCAATATTCTAGAACATAAAGCATATACCACTTTTTCGCCTTTACTAATATTTTTTTTTTTTTTGTTGAACTAGCCATGTTAAACAACAGTTAAAAATCGTAAATATAACACAGGTAAACTTTAAAATACAGTTGTGCCTATGAAATTGACTGTGCTATGCGTAGACAAACTTTACATCATAAGCAATTTTAGTCCACGGCGTAACTAAGGCAAGACAATAAACAAGTGTGCTCACCGATAACTCGCGTTTGTTCGTAATACTTTATAATGAACTTTGGAATTTTGAAAAATAAAATGCAAACCATTTTGGTCAATGACGTGCCAAAAATATTGTGTTGTGTGCCATCAATGGCACTCGTGCAACTGGTTCGCCATCCCTATACTCTATAATAAGCATCTACACTAAAAGTATCCATAGTTCGAAATTACACACTTTTAATTCAACGGATAAAGATATAAGTGCAGCATTTCGCAATTAATTGGAAATTTTAAAATACTGACTATAATAAATGTTTCATAATCTTTTTGATTCCTAACTGGAAAGATTTCTTTTTCGACTTTATACAGAGAAAATACTGCGTCCTTTACATCCTGCGGTTTCAGGTATGTTTTCACAGTGTCCTAAGCAATGTAGTGAGTGAGTGAGTTTGGTGTTTTATGGCGCAAGAGCCAGTTTTGGCTATACTGCGCCAAACATTCATAGGTCTGTGGTCTGGACGGGAAAAGAAGAAATTGGATGACAAGATGGAGGGTCGAAAATAGAGAAGGATCACTGGGGTACCCCGGGGTCGTGACACACCCGTGTTTACCATAGTAAACCCCTTGGAAAAAGGAAAAGATCACTAAGGTACCTCGGGATTGTGACACCCGTACCCACCTAAGGAAGGTGAGCCCCCTGAGGGACCTAAACAATGTAAAACATTAGAAAATGTAACCGTTTTGATAGGAGTTTCATTAACAGTTTCTGCATTAGAATCGCTAGTCATTGACTCCATCGTCAGATGTAACATAGTCGTTAAAATCTTTAAATATCCCCTGCGTTGTGAAGATGGATGAGGTAAGAAAGAAATTTCCTGTTCTATTCAAAACTCAAATGTTGGGTTACATTCATGACTCATCTGCACCTATACAGTCTAATAATGGTTTGCACCTCTTCTCGTCGAAATGTGTTGCTCAAGAAAAGGAGTTTTCTTTTCTGAACAAAAAGAATATGGCATTTAAAAAAAAATCCGATTGATTCTAATACAAACTAATAAAAAAAAATCAGCAGTTGAAAAAATTTGTTAATTCAGGTTTTATTATTTGTTAAATAGGGGAGAGGGGGACTGCCTTCATTTTAATTAGAGAAAGAGAAAAATCCATTAAATCGCGAAATTCGTTAAATAGGATTTCGGTAAATCGGAGTTTGACTGTACTATATACTTGTTCCTCATGAGAGTTTACCTGTAACACTAAGTACAGTACGTTCAAACTATAATGCTAATACGTTCTTGAAAAACATATTTCTTGTCAATCAGTCCATGAAAAAAAATTGTGTAAGATAATTTATTATTATTTAGCGATTTACAAATGTTGTTATTCATATCAAATATTATTTTTTAAATAAAAATAGCAATATTTTATTAACAGTAAAAAAAAAAATTTTTTTTTTAGAAAAAACCTTAGAATTTTTAAAAGTTAATATAATATTTTTGTTTATTTCTTTGACTAATATTCAAATACGTAAATCTATTTAGTGAAATCAAGTCATGTGCTCAACCTTACACATTGTTTCATTTTTAATGCAGAATTTTAATTTCAAGATTACTTTTACCTAATTATCCTTTCTCATTTTGGAGAGTTTTTGATTTTCAATGGTTATTATACTTCAAATAATTATATATTTTTATTTATGTATGTTAAGTGATTTTTATTATTATCTCAACATCATTCAGTGGAGCAATCCTTCCTAAAAGTGTTTATTCCTTTTCTAATTATGTAATGTATCATTACAATGAAATGTCCTCACGAGATGGCACCACAACGCATGTAACAGAACCCCAAATGACCAAAACTTACATTTATAGATTTATGAGTAATGTTAGTCATCATTTGTTTAATTTTCTTTGAAAATAAATAAAATATTTCAATTAAAAAAACACAAAATAGACGTTAATTGGGTCACAAAGTGCAAAGCAGCTGTTAAAGAAATGGACGTTAAGTTTGGAAATACGATATTATTTTAAATTTCTTTCTCGAGTGAGTGAATATTAACGTCGCACTATCCAGCTACACGAGGGCTTTTGGCAACGGACCACGTAATATTGAACCATGGTCAAGTGACGTGGACGACACCTGAGTTGGCACCCCCTATCCTAACTACCGCATCACACCAACGGGAGGACGTTTCAGCTCTCGTACATATTTAATGTGCATCGCTGCCCTACACGGTGGGTCCTTAGTGGTACTGGACTCGAACTCCTGACAAGGCTAGCCACGATCAGATACCTTGACCACTCGGCTACCGCGGTCACATTTTTTTCTCGAAATTATATTGCTCAGTGGATCTTAAACTGTGGTCCGTGGACCCCCGGGGGTTTCCAGCGCCTTTCTAGGGGGCCCGAGAAGGTCTATAATCTAATGTTAAGAGTTTCCCTTTTTTACTGAAAGGTCTCGTGGAAAAATTGATAGATATACCATGATAGACTGGATCACTAATTGATCTAATTGATCACTAAACTGATTACTAGACTAGAGCATTAATTGATCACTAGTTAATACAGTTAAATACATTATTTATTCACTTGAAATTAGTATTTTATGATTTATATATACATAATTAGAAGTTTATTGTCTTCTTAACGGAAAAAAAAAGTATTAAAAAAGTCTGCATATATAGCAAAGGCAGTCTCAGGAATACTGAGGGCTGCGGTAGCCCAGTGGTCAAGGTATCAGATCATGACAGGCATGTCATGAGTTCGAGCCCAGTACCATTAAAGACCCGCCGTGTAGGGCGGCGATGCACATTAAATCTGTCGAGAGCTGAAACGACCTCCCGTTGGTGTGGTATGGTAGCTAGGAGGGAGGGGGTTGCCAACTCAGGTGTCGTCCACGTCACTTGACCAGGGTTCAAAATTACATGATCCGTCGCAAAAAGCCCTCGTGTAGCTGAACAGTGCGACGTTAATATTCACTCACTCAGGATTATTGAGGAACCTTTAAATCACTCAGCCATATATTGGGAGTCAGGGAGGGGTGTTCAAAATCTTGGGGTATGTGCAAAATTAAGCTGATACATAAAGGGAGGCTACTGAGATCGAAAGATTAAGAGCCACTTATAATAGCTCCTTTTTCGTTCTTTTTTTCTTGCTCATTCACATCTTTTGAAGTGTTATGTTTTTGTTATAAAAAATAGAAATATTTTGAATTTTGGAATGATCGCGTAGTCCATTTGGTGCGTATATGTGTACTGAGTCTACCCTATAAATTTGGTCATTCGGTCAAATCTTTCGTGAGATATGATGGAGGAAAGTTTGAAAAACACAGTTTTGAGAGAAAAACACTTTTAAAGTTTCAAGTCCGAATAAAACAATGAAAATCTGAACTTAGCGCTCCGAACAGCTGCTCTTCTTACTCCTGCTTCTTTATGACGACTTCAAATTTTTAAAAAATCACTTTACCATCGTATGCTAGACATGTTAAGGAAGCAATTTATGAAAAATGTTTGTTTTTTTTTATTTTTTGAACCCATTACAAGGGTGAACCCCCCTTTAAAAAAATGTGATTCGCGATAGAACAAAAAATCAGTGTAAAAAAGAATATTGGGGATCCATTGTTATTTCAAAATCGTGTAAAAAGAGTCGGATGTGTATATATTTAAAATATGATTCATGATTATATATTTTTGCAAATTTGTGGCTATGTTGCGTCTACACATGATTGACTTCTGAATTTTTGACTTCGCTTCAGTGTCTGGCTATTGTAATTTAATTTATTTCGTAACTTTTTCAAATATTATATGTACTATATTTAATGTATATTGATTATTACATTATTCTAGAATTAATAATTTCAGTTTCTTTATTTCTTACTTTTTATAATAATAAAAATATTTTTTTTTTTCACGTTCTTTTTGTCTATGAACTTTTTGGTTTTCTTCTTACTTTGAGAGAGGGAGATATAGATTTCTATTACTGCTACAGTATTTAGAGGTTTTATATATATTCGGAAGAAATTATTTAAATTCTTAATAATTCATTTTTCATAGACTATTTTCTCATCTTTTGAAGCCTAACATTATGTTATCAGCCGTATCCAATTAAAAATACAAAGTGTGTGTATCATCTTATATTTACTTTACAGTATTTCTTATAAGAATAAAAAATTCACAAGTATCTTACCTATTATTTTACTAGTTTAAATGAGAAATGAATGTTGAAAAATTTCAAGGGAAAAATTTTAATGTTTGAGAAATGTTTAGAAATATTCAAATCTTAAAAATAACTGAGATAAGTCGTATCAGAGAGAGAGAGAGAAAAGTTCTAAGATTTCCATAGCGTATTATATTTATTCTAAAATATACACTATAAAACGCTAGTTGAATCTGAATAACCAAACACAGGAGAACTAAGAATAATTTATAAAGTTTTCATATTTTGTCAGTCTTTAACACTGAAGACTATTTGCACATCCGTTTTTAAGTAAAGTAATAAATTTTTATAGCATGCTTAGTTTTAATAAATAAACACAAACAAAATGCAAATTCTTTTGTACATTTAACATTTGTTTTATTGAATAGTTATCTAATTCCCACATTTTTTTTAAGTGTTACAGATAAATTATTAAATAAATTTTATTTTCATAGTAAAAAATATTGTAGCCATTTTTTTTTACTTGTAATGTTTTTCAAAAAAATATTAAATGGAAAATATGAATAAATAGTACTAATGTGTAAAGTAAAATAAAAACTTTTTTAATAGTATCATATCCCCGATTAGATTAATTCATAATTTTAATGGCAGAAAATCAAAAAGATATGTGAACATCAATTTTCATATGCATTGATAATAAGGTAATGAAATAATATAAACTAAAGAACTGTCATTACATTTTCTGTAACCAAAGAACTGCAACTTTTAAAATCACTTCTTATAAAAAAAGTGATATTAAAACTGATGAAGTTATTTTTTAGAATATGTATAAGCTTCTGCTTGCAACTGATGTTACTGTCATATTTGGGTTGAAAAAGGATTAATTTTCCAGATACATACACTACTGGCCATTAAAATTGCTACACTAGTAAGAAATGGAGATAACAAAATGATATTTATTGGACAAAAAAATATTATACTGGAAATAACAAGTATATTGAATTTTCACGAAATTTGGGTTCATAGATCCTGAGAAATCAGTACCGAGAACAAACAACTCTGGCTGTAATAACAGCACTTATTCGCCTGGGCATTGAGTCAAATAGAGATTGGATGGCAGGTACAGGTACAGATGCCCATGCAACTTCAATACGATGCCACAGCTCATCAACCGTAGTGACTGGTGTATGGTGACGAGCCAGTCGCTCGGCAACCATGGACCAGACGTTTTGTATTGGCGAGATATCTGGTAAATGTGCAAGCCAGGGCAGCAGCTGAACATTTCCCGCATCAAGGTAGGTTCACACAATACATGCAACTTGCGGTCGTGCATTATCCTGCTGAAATATAGGGTTTTGCAGGGTTCGAATAAAGGGTAAAGCCACGGGTCGTAACACACCAGAAATGTAACGTGCACAGCTCAATGTTCTGTCGATACGAACAAGAAGTGACCGAGACATGTATCCAATAGCATCTCGTACCATCACGCCAGGTGATGGGCCAGTATGACGATGACGAATGCACGCTGCCAATGTGCCTTCACCACGATGCAGCCAAACACGGATGCGACCATCTTGATGCTGTAAACAAAATCTGGATTCATCTGAAAAAATGACGTCTCGCTACTCGTTCATCCAGGTTCGTCGTTGATCATACCATTGAAGACGCTCCTGTCTGTGGTGCAGCGTCAAGGGTAGCCGCAGCCATGGTCTCCGAGCTAAGAGTCAATGCTGCAGTAAACATCGTCGAACTGTTCGTGTAGACACTTGTTGTCTTGCAAACCACCCCAATTCTTGACTTAGGACTCATGACGTGACTGCATCAACCCTTAAGGCCAAACGGGTAACATGCCTATCTTCTAGGCTGCTAGTGACAGAGGGCCGTTGAGATCCAGCACGGCATTCCGCATTATCGTCCTGAACCCATCGATTCCATATTCTGCTAACAGTCATTAGATCTCGACCGACGCGAGTACGATAAACACCAATCGCAGTACGCTACAATTCAACCTATATCAAAGTCAGAAGCGTGCTGGTACGTCCTTCTGCTTCTTACACGAGGCATCACAACAACTTTTCACCAGACAACAACTTTCAAATACAATTTGTGTATGAGAAACCGGCTGAACAATTTCCTCATTTAAACATATTGTAGGTGTCGCTACCGACACCTGCTCTGTCCGAATGTGCTTAAAATCTAATCATTTGCATATCACATTACCTTCTTGTCGTATAAATTTCATGTCTGTAGCATGTCGCCTTCTTGGTGTAGCAATTTTAATGGCCAGTAGTTTAGCATAAACGCATCTTATCTTGAAGCCTAAGCTAATTTATAGCCTGGTCTATGACATGCTTTATTAAAGTCACAAAGCATCATGAGTACTCTTGAGTGATCTCCTAATTTTATCCACTCTTGTGATGACATCTGAGCTGAAAATTTCCTTTACTAACTTCCATACTGCATCTTCAGATGATTTAGAGTTCCATAATTCTTTTTTAAATTCAAGTTTATAAAAAATCTTTTTTCCACAATTTAATTTGAAACTTTTTACCTTGTTTATTCTACACTACAGTTTGTCATGAAGTTTAAATTATTAGACCAAGAAATTATTTTCTCCTCCTACAAATGTCCAAAGTATTAAGCCATTAACTGGTTTGCTCATGCACCGTGTGGGCTACTGAAAGCTGGCCACAACCAATTTGCCCGTATTCCGTACAGGCACTGATATTTTCTTCTTTCTATCTTTGATATGCACTTATTTGTAATTCTTATAGTGAGATTATTTGTGCTAGTGTTTTTAAGAGATGCAGTTTGTCCATGGTACTAAAATACTTTTCATCCAGGATTTTCTTTGTAGTGAAGGCGGGAATTTTTTATTGATGGCATGAATTTAGATTCTTGAAAATATTTGATAAAGAGCATTATTGGCAAGGCAATGTGCAATGTGTTGCTTCAGAAGAAATGAAAAAGGAAAGATAATCCGAAAAAGTCGATATTATCTTTGTCCTCATTGCAATGTAAGATTCAGTATCACGCAACTGCTTCAAATTATGTGTGCATATACATATATGCAAACACACACAAAATCCTCAACCGTTTGTAAAACAGGTACGAAAATGAAATTTTTTTGTAAGTTCAGAGAAATTCTTTTAGGGGATATATGAAACATTCTTCATTAAATGCGGAGTGTACTTGTAAAAAGTAAATCTGTAGGAATTTTTGTGTTCCACATTTATAAAATAAAATATTGTATGAAAACTTTAAAATTGAAAATCAAACTAAAATTCTTCCATTTTTACGCTCTGTTAAGTATTAAGCTTAGTTACATGCAATAAAAAAATATGCCAAAAAAATTGACCGCTTAAAGGGTTAAATTTAATCAGTATAAGAGGTATGTTCATAAGAATATTCAATCAACATCAAATATATTATAGAACGTTTCAGTTGACGTCATTTAGATTTCAGTCCATTTTGTGAATATCCAAGAATTTTTTCTGTCGAAATGTTTAATAAAAATGTAACTGTTTTGTTCCAAATTTTCTGAAGAACATATCATGGTAGTATATCCATATGTCAACCTTAAAAAGCTAGCGTAAGAGACATATTCAATACATTCCTTTAGATATCTCGTAATTTTTTTTAAAATTATAAATTATCTTTTTAAAACTAAATATTTTTCTAACTTCCTTAAGGATTGATTGCTCATTTTGTTCAATATGCATAGTTAAAATTAGAGTGATTTTCTATTTATCAAAAATGTTCATGAACACATTTAGTGCCAAGAACCCTCGTGCTTGGGGGGGGGGGGCCTCGGACTACCAAGCAAGCCGAACTCTTGTGATAATTTCTACTTGTGTGTGTGTGATTTAAGATACTAATATAAAACTTTGCAACCTACAAAACTATAACCATGGCAACTAAGGTGAAAGTAATTTCGAACTCTTACAGAAAACCCCTATTTCCTTTTCTTTGTTTGTATAGTGTTGCGGACTTCAGTTATTGGAAAGTTAGTATTACTTCCAGTTTTTTATTTTTCTATAAAATATTATTTGAAAATAAACGTCCATGAAAAAAATCTTACCATACGTATTATTACATCTTAAAAAACTTGAACAGGATGCAATTCCTTCCTGATACATTGTATTTTTAATAATAATGTGATTCATAATAAGCTAGTTTTCTGTTCAATATTTTGAAATTTACTCACATCTGTAATAGAATAATGGAATCTTGTCCGCCCCCCCCCTTTGGCCCGGCGGTTTTGGGGGTTTTTTTTTTTTAAATAATTATAATAATAGTGTATTGTATTTTCTTGTTCATGCATGTTTTTGAATCCCTGTCTATCTCGGGGAATAATTTTGTAGCTCTAAATTCTCTGGTGAAGTGACATCACAATCCTCCCGAATAAATAAATGAATAGCCAGGGATTCCCCAACGATATTTTGTAGCGTAGCATTACGCTTCTCCTTCCTTTGTGAGTGAGTGAGTGAATATTAACGTCGTACTGTTCAGCTATACGAGGACTTTTGGCGACGGACCACGTAATTTTGAACCATGGTCAAGTGACGTCACGTGACCTGACGTGGACGACACCTGAGCTGGCATCTCCCTCTCCTAACTACCACACCAACGGGAGGACGTTTCAGCTCTCGACAGATTTAACGTGCATCGCTGCCCTACACTGCGGGTCTTTAGTGGTACTGGGCTTGAACTCATGACGTACCTGCCATGATCCGATACCTTGACCACTAGGCTACCGCAGCACTGCTCTCCTTCCTTTTAACATCAGTAAGTACTCGAGCACATACAAATTGTGTTGCATAAACTAGAAAACTAAAATTATGGGTTAAAAAAAAGGAGTCCAGTGGTGAGTTTAAGCGCAAACAACGCCAAGAAGAGAAGATAACAAACAAAAATTGCCCAAAATTGACAAATTTCTTAATCAGCCTCTTCTCTGAGTGCTTCTGATCCAAATATTTTTCTTAATAGTGACTTGGATGATGTGCCCACTACAGTGTTGCTTCAGAAGGCTACTGCATGAAATTCGACAGTTATTGCATTTAAGGTATCCGACTACGTTCGGAACCGTGATTTTGCAAAAGCGTATAAATGGATATTTATGATATTTAGTGTCACTTAGATTAAAAAATGTATATAAAATTGTTTTGAGAATATTATTACAATAAAAAATTATTTAAGTACAATATTTTGACAAAAAATGAACATAGAATGACCCATTTTCAAAATAGTCTCCTTTTGTGAAAAATGCTTCTATTATAATAATATTTTGCCTCTATATAGCTCAGACCTCTCTATCGAGGCTCAACTAGAATTTTTGAAATACGTAACTTAGAAGTGGGTTTATCCATATTTTACTACAACAGAGAAGAGCAATTTTAAGAAAAAAACGCCGATCATTATTTCAATGGGTGGTAACTCTGAAAATAATGTGAATTTTTCAAAAATCCTAGTTC
>BMAV01001714.1:383753-408753 GCA_019973955.1 Trichonephila inaurata madagascariensis
TCGGATACCTTAAATGTCAATTTGTTGTTTAAAAAAATTATTAGTAGCATGTATTAAAATGCTTAGTTAGTAAAAGTGATACTTAATCTAGCTACGTGAAATAGAAGTGAAGATTTATTTATTTTTTAAATAAGTGTTTACATAGAGAGACACATACAGACACGATATAATCAATATTCAATTGAAATTTAAATTTGTCTATGACCATTTGTAATGTGGTTTGTATTATTGTATTATACATTTTAATTATACAGTTTGTATTTAAGTTTCGAAAAATATTTTTTTTATCAGGGCTCGGTTAACAAAGAACTAAAAATAATAAAATTTATCTGAAATTTTTAAAACTTTCAAAAAATGGTACTTTAAAAATTGATTTATTTGTAACACATATACAGCAGTTATATTAAGATATCAGTATATTAAGATATCCAGCTTTATGATGAGTCCAAATATTTCTTAGAAAATTATCTCGAATGTGAATGTTCGTGAGGAAGAAAATAATTACAGTAGATTCATACTCTTATCATTTAATAAATTTGCTTTTAAAAGTCCTTGGAATAACTGAAATACCCAATAAAATCCAATTTAAGCCAAAAGAAAAAAAAAATTCAAATTATAAAAAAAATCCTTAAAGAGGAGAGAAAAAAATGGCAGGTAATAACAATGAAATTAACGACCAAACAACCATAAATTTTCTTTTTATGGGAATAATGAACAAAACTAATATAAAGCAGATAATTTTTGCTATGTTTCGGTGGAAAGATTCACGTAATCTTAAATCGATTTTTGAGCATCTTGCTCATTTATTAATTCATAAGAAATGTGAAGATCTTCAAAATATCACTAAAATTCTTACACTTAGGAAATTTTTTCAGAATTTTCTAAAAATTAAAAAAAAAAAATTCAATGTCAATTGCTGGAAAGCGCGTAGTAAAAAATGCATCATTTTCATTTAACTTTGAAAAGTACAAATATTAATCCTATCTTAACCACATCATTTTTCTCTAACCGAAATTGCTCTTACAAAATCGAATTTTTCTCATCCTTATTACAGTTCTTTATTTGACTTTTAGGTAAGATGGACTCAAATCTCATCAACGGTCACTGTTGGTGATGGTACGCAAAAAATGCTTAAAGCTACTTATTTTTAATTGATTATGATTTTTTTTTTTTGAATTTTTAATAAGAACCGCAAAGAGAACTACGAGAGGTAGCTATAGTTGGCGATATTTCGTATGTGGCTGATAGCAACATTTGGAGATTTATCATCAGTATCCTGCTAACTAAAACGTACTCTTTATTTGTATTGAATGTCTTAAGCAGGATTTGTTTCCTTTGTAGCAAAGGGCATCATCTAGGAATCACATACTAAAATTCTTAGAAATGTGCGAAATTTAAGCTTAAAAAGACTCTGGAACTTGTTGTAATTTGACTTAATGTAATGGCACAACAGCCCATGTGGGGCAAGGCCTACTGTGCCCATCTCGGTATACGTGACCTTGGGCCCTGAAGTGCATGAGCAGATGTTCCGGTCAGGTGGTCAGCCTGGCGCGAAACCTCTAATGTTCGCAAACAAGCTTGGTACTCATTTAACGCCCCACTGAAGGGATGAAAGGCTGAATCGACCTTGCTCAGCCTGGGGTTTGAACCTCAGACCTGTGGTGTGGAAAACTTAAAAATCTACGAAATTCTCTTAAAGATTAAAGCCCCCAAACAGTATTGTAGTTCATTATTTCACATGTTGCCCAGTTTCTTCTGTAATTTCATTCTCTCGTTGTCTAGTTTTAACTTATAATAATGATTAATATAAACTTAATGTCACACATAGTATCTTATATACAATCACTAAGCACAGTTGATTTTATATTGTTAATTTGATCGAATATCTCCATAAAATTCCTAAAAATATCAGTTACATTAGTTCAATGTTAGCATTATTTCCTGGTATGATACATTATTCTTTTTTGCAGTTGGATTTATTTATGAAACAGTACACCAACAATGTTTATTTGCTCATACATTCTCTTACTCGTATATTATGCCAAACTACATTTCTTTTTCAAGAGAAATCTATACCAGAGGTATAACGATTTTATAACGGATATCTACGGATACGTGGCGAATTATCGAAAGAGGAGCACTTATTATGTGATCCATTATTTTGCTATTTCCAACCCAGCGTATTAGTGAATCTTAGATTTCTAGCGAACAAACTTCTTTTTCTAGTTCTGTCTCTTTTCTTTTTCCTTTTTTTCTCCCCTTTTGTTTACTTTATTTTTTAAGCTCTGGAATCCTCAAGGTATCACATAACAAGATTAAAATAATTCCGAGTTAGCATGCGTATCTTTTCAACCGTCATCGTATTTTATCTTCAAAATTTGTATGAAATATTATCCTATTGTACATAATGCTACCTTGCTCAATTAATCCCGAGAATTGTCTCTTACATTTAGTTTTGAATTGATTTGTTATTGTACGTAATGCGTCTTCGATTAACTGTTCCCCAGAAGTGGTCTCCTAAAGTTTCTGTATGACAAAGCTATAGTTAGAAATTACATACAATAATAAACATGTATACGATTGCGATGAAATAACTCAGGTGAATGTAAACTTGTATAGAAAAAGTTATAGAACAGTTTATCAAAGTTTCAAAATAAATACAGTTGAACTCCAATTTAACGAATTCATCGTAGCCAAAAATTTTGTTCATTAATTCGGGGTTAGTCATTATATTGGAGTTTAAACAAAAAACAAATTTTTTTGTACTTTTTTTTCGAAATTCTATGATAAGCAACTATACAAAAAATATCCATGGCTGGAAATTACACATTTTTTATTCAAGAGCTAAAAATACTTTTAGTGAATTATTACTTCCCAGTTAGAGTTGGACATTTTAAAATGCTGACTAATAGATATTTGACAGTCTTTTTGATTCCTGACTCGAAAGAGTACTTTCTCGATTTTCATGCAGAGAAGAAAATATTGCGTCATTTACATCCTGTTGCATAAGGTATGCTTTCACAGTTTCCAACAATGTAAAGCATTAGAAAGTGAAACAATTTTGATCGGAATTTCATTATCAATTTCTGGATCAGAATCGCTATTCATTGGCCATTTCCTCAATTTCAGTTCCATAGATAGACACTCCGTCATTGAATGAAACATAATCTTTAAACTGATGAAATGCGCTGCGTTGGAAAGTGGGATGAGATAAGAAGGGAATTTCCGCTTTTGTTTAAAACTCACACGACAGGTTACACTCATGACTCATCTGCACCTGTGAAGTCTAGTAATGATCTGCAGCCTTTCCCATTGAAATTTGCTGCTTATGTGAAGCTATTTCCTGTTTCGGACAAAAAAGATACAATCGGACCTCGATTCAACAAGCACCGACTTAACGAATTTCGTGATTTAATGAATTTTTCTCCTCCCCCTATCAAAAAGAAAGCAAAAAATCCTATTTAACGAATAATATATAAATCCCGAATTAATAAATTATTTCAACAGTTGAAATTTTTTGTTATTAATTTGGATTAGAAAAGAATGAATATCTTTTCAAATGACATACCCTTTTTTCCGAAACAGAAAAACTTTTCTTGTCAGCTGCAAAGTCGGAAAAGAGCTTTTTTGAATCACAGGAATCAAAAAGATTGTAAAACATCCATTAGTCAGTATTTTAAAATTCCCCATTGTTTGATGAGTAATAGTTCACTAACAGTATTTTTAGCTGCTGAATAAAAAGTGTGTAATCTCTAATTATGGATATTTTTTGTGTAATTACTTATTATAGAATTTCCAAAGGGTTAGCGCCCAAAATTTGTAATTTTTTTGGACCTCGATATTACGAATAACCGCGAATTAACGAATGAAATGTTTGGACCCGATGAATTCGTTAAATCGGCGGTGTCCGACCTTATGTCATTTAAAAAAAATTCGAATTTTTTTCTAATATAAGCTAATGAAAAAAAAGTTTTACAGCTGCTAAAATAGTTTGTTAATTTGGGGTTTATTATTCGTTAAATAGGCTGGGGGGGGGGGGGCGCCTTCATTTTAATCGGGGAAAGAGAAAATTTCATTCAATCACGAAATTCGTTAAATAGGGGTTCGTTAAATCGGGGTTCAACTGTAATTCCAACCAGCGGGAGATATATAAAATGAGCATAAAAATTCTAGCTAGGAATTGGAGAGCAATGAAAACACTTTTTATGGATTTTATTTCCAAAAACTCTTTCAAATGGAGCCTTTTTAAATGAAACATGAAACTTTAGCATACGAAAAACGATAGCGATGGAAAATCTGATTGATCTTGCCACACTTACGGTGAAAAGAATCTGATCTTTCTCTAAGTGTCCCACAACGGTCTAGAGAAATTGCACGAAGGTTATTTCAATGGCGGAAGACAATGGAAACCTTTTCTTTCTTTTGATATTTTCTTTGAAATCAATCGACCACCGTTAATGGGGAGAAGAAGGACCTCACCTCCTTTCGGATTCCAGAAAATCCGAATTCTGCATGTTCCAGCTCACGAGAGGTCATTCACTTTATTGCATATACTTGAAACTAAAATGAGCGGCTTCTTCAAAAGATTTTATGTGTATGTAATTCTGGACATAAGTTTAGTATCTTAACAGTTCTCAATATTTTCTTTCATTTTACTTTTTAGAAGCCGAATAAAAGACACATTTATCTTTATTTCACGTGAAATCATAATTATGATGTGTATTTCAATGTTTAATGTCATGATGTTGAATAAGCAGAAATCAGGCTGTTTCTTTTTCTTTTTTTAAATGTTTTTTTGATATTAAATGTAATTACAAATATAGCAATGATATAAACTGATCAATAACGATTTTTAATGAATAAGTGCAGTGTGCGAAAAATATTTTTATCCTACATTTGTGTTTATTCCATTATTTTTAGTGTTAGTTATTTTTTTAAAGAATTATGTAATTGATTTCCTTATTTTATTTCTTTTAGCAAATTAAAGAACCGAGTTAATTTAGCTAACAAATGCTAACATCTACAGGATTTTTGAATCATTTCTGTTAATACAATGAGTTAAATCTTTAAAATACACCAACTAAATTTTCACACACATACGCACACACAGAGATATCTTTTATTTTTATAAGCTTTCACTTCTTATCAATTTTTCTTTTCACAGGATCGTTCAGTAACAGTAAAATAGGATTTTGCAGATTTACGTAAATAAATGAAAAAGAAAATAATAAATTTTAATCGGTATATATTTATAACTAAAGTTTGCTAAAGAATTTCAAAGGAATTTGTAATAAGCACACTTAATAATGTTTAATAATGTAAATGCAAAAATGTAAATGTAATGATGTACAATGTTTAATATTCTTCAACACAAACAAACACATGCATGTGTGTGAGAGATTTTAAATTTTAAGTCTTTTAAATAATTTTAAAATCTATGTTGTCGCTTAGATATTAATCTGGAAATCTTAATAAATTATACATATTCGAACTCAGAAACTTGCTTGTTCGGTGGAACAATTGTACTCTAAGGCAGCGGTTCTTAAACTGTAGTCCTCTGACTCTTGGGGGTCCGCAGTGCTTTTCTGGGGGTCCACTAAGATCCCTTGTTTAATGTTAAAATTTTCCTCTTTTAAAGGCTGAAAGACCTCGTGGAAAAATTGAAAGATGTGCCATACTAGACTAGATCACAAAACTGTCCCGATGAAAAAATCTACTAGAACATGAATTTCGATCAAAAATAGTATTTTTAGGGTTTGCAACTATATAGTATTACTACAACGTAACATATTTAAAAAAGTAGAAACACATGAGCGAGGATTAAGGCTGTTTTCGGCTAATGTTAAAGAATAGGACCCAAATTTGGAATATTTTTCTTATATAAAAGTACTCAAACATTAAAATTATATCCTAGCTTCCCTATCCTGTAGAGAATCACTTATTTTATCATACTACTCATTTTTATCCGAGTTGATCCATTTTTTTTTTTTTTATAAAATGTGTTTCGCATTTTTCTCCTATACCTTAATGCTAAATAAGCTATTCGTTTGCATATTAAAAGGAAAAACTAATTATTTATAAAATATATTGAAATTTTAAAAACACTGTATTATAAACAAACGCATGAGTTACAACATCACAAATTTTTAGAAAAATGTAGGCATTTTTTCTGTCTGAAAATAATCTATCTAACGTCGAAATAATCTACGTTAAGTTTACACTCTTGTGTATATGGCGAAATCAGCCTTAAGAATCTAATTCACAGCGCGCCAATACGATAACGATTGCATCTACATCCATAAGTAGAATCGGAATTGAGATTGCAGAGAGATTTCAAATATTACACCTGATATAACAGAACTTGTAAAACAGGGATGTCAAACTCGCGGCCCGTTTGCCGCATGAGGCTTACAACGAATATTTTTGCGGCCCAGCCAATATATCGGCACACAAAAATATATAACAAACTGATTCATAAAAAATAGATAGGTAGAATTCGAGCCAAACGTTTTTTTGTAATTATACTCTCTTACTCTAAAATTTTAAATTCTTTGGAAGACAAATTTTGTTTGTTTACTTTGATTTTCTCAATAAATATAGACCCAGTATCCAATATGTAAATAGAGGCGATCGAGATGCAGTGCGACTTAAATTTGAAGGAAAAATTCATTGAAGTGTGGGCTTGTATTTCACAAATATTTATCAGCCAGGTTTGAAAATACTTGTAAATTCGCATTTGAAATTATTTCCGTGTTTCCAAGTACTGATCGGTGCAAGCAGTTATTTTCAGTTTTGAAGGGAAATAAGTCTCTTGTTAGAAATAGTATTAATGACGCTCACCTTGGGTCAGTTTTGAAAGTAATCACCGCGAAAAAAATTTCTCCTGAAATAGAAAAGATAGTAGCAGAGAAGAGATGTCAAGTGTCAGGATTTTTTCTTGTTCTTTTATATACGTTTATTATAGTGTATTTTTCGAAACAAACTTACGTTTCTATGAATATTGATATTTTTTTGAGGTTAAGCCTTTTTTGTTTGGCCCAAATTAGCCTTTGAGTTTGACACCCTTGTTGTAAAAGAAATGTGCTACACGATCCGTCTTATTAAATTTTTTTAAATTAATACAGTTAAGTACCTACATTATTAGTTTGAAATTAGTATTTTGTAATATTTTTAACTAGTTGTTTACCGTTTTCTTTAATATAAAAATGAAGTATTTAAATGAAGTCTATGGAAGTAGCACAGGCAATCTTAGGATTATTGAGGATTTTTTAAATCCCTGAGCCATGTGTTGGGAGTCAGGGCGGGGTGTTCAAAATCTTGGAGGTCAGCGATGTCCATCTTATACATAAAAGGCTGCGGCAATTGAAAGTTTAAGAACCGCTGCTCTAAAAAAATAAATAAGAAATCAAAAACAAATTTACAAAATTAGTGGAAAAAAAAATGCTTGACTTCCGAATATTCATTTAACTCAGCAAACTTTGTAATTGTATCAGCGAAGGGTCACTAGGTGCATTAGTTGTTATTAACTTTTTTCGCCTTGAGATAATGTAATCTCACCTTTCTGTTATGCTATACGTAGATGATACTGAAAACGCTGCAACCTAAGTGGGTTAAAAGAATTTATTCTAAATTAGGCTTTATAGTGCAATAAAGCAACTTTATCGCCTTCATGTGATAAGACCCACGAAGTGTCATTACGGAAGTTCCTGGATCGCGTTCGGGTCTCCTGCATGGACGCATAATGCCCCAGCCTCTTTGTTTATTGCGTGCAATGATACCGGAAGAGCTATAAAATTTCTTTTGTATTCGTAATCCAGTGAGTCAGGAGAACGTGTCACTTATTCTCAATATGGCCCTCTCCGAAAAGTCTTTTTATTAGAATAAAAAGATGTTCTTCATCGTCCTCTCTTCCTCCTCCTCCCCCCCTTAAAAAAGAGACTTTCAAGATTTTAAAGCGATTAGTTTCTCAAAGTGACGACTTGTGTTATTGATGAGTAAATCGTTTTAAATGTTCTGTGGAAACAATACTAAAATATATATAGAAAAAATAATGAAACAGATTTTTTAAAATCTAAGTAAAAATAAAAAATAATACTGGTTTATATCTTACCGTACAAAATTTAATGCGGAACATTGTTTTATATCTAACTGTACTGCTGAGTGTATCTGAAGATTTTATAACAAAAAATGGTCTACTGGGGGGCATAGTATTTCAACAAAAATTAATTATTTATACAAGCTTGGAAGATGACGAACTTATTTATTTTTAGTTTCTTACCTGTGGTTGTTTCTAGACACTGTATGATGTAACTGTAATTCAAATAGGTGCCTTTTAGTGAAAAAGAAAAAAAACTCCTTCAATTCGTAACAAGAATAGGTACCGTAAAATCCGGCGTATAACGCGCACTTTTACGTCCAAAGTGCAATTTTTAATTTGATGTATACTCACCGTATAACGCGCACCCTTTTTTTATTAAGAAACTTGAAATGTACGGGGGCAATGCTCTTATGTTTTGATAATTTATTCGAGATATTATTCCAAAGATTAAAATAATGTAGTATACTTCTAGAACTACAACTCCTTCACAGTTCATAAGGAATATCATTTCTTTTAAATAAACTGTATTTCGAATTCTATAGAAATCTAACTTTTCTCTATGCTCATCTTTGTTTTTATTTATTTTTTATTTTTAAAACACTCATTTTTATACCCGGCATATAACACGCACCCATAAATTTTAACCTTATTTTTTGTGTTAAAAGTGCGCGTTATACGCCGGATTTTACGGTATATGAACTTAAATATAAGCTAACCCATAGCCACAATAAAACAGTTGGAAATACAAAAATTTTAATTATAGCCCTATTTTCCAACACAAAATTGGGCAAACTACTATCCACCTAAAGATTCTATCTGGCCTTCCACAGAGTTTGAAACAATTACATAGAAAATTATACAAGGACGTATTCTATTTTTTGCATATGCAAAAACTTCCTCAAATATTTGAATATTTTTTTTGTATTTGCAAAATAGAGTATTTATAAGGAAATTAATTTGAAATCCTGCATATGCAAGGAACGCGAAACCTACTTTAATAATATACAAAAAATATTATTAAAATGGGCTTATATATGTATATTCAAGAAGGAAAAAAAATTAAACTAAAGCTGAATTCTCTTGATCACATATACATAAAGAGAGGTGAAATTAAATAACAACAATATATTAGAAAGGATAAATAACACACATTATATATATATATATGAGTTATCCATGAAAATACTTTAAATAGGATTTTTCCAGTGTTGTTTTGTACATAGTCTCATTGTGGGTTTTATATTTAATTTATATGATCTTATATTTTTCCACAACACTTATTTTTTTTTAATTTAAAATGTATATCAATCTTAGAGGTAGCTAATTGTTTTTTAACAATATTTCTTTCTTCTGAACAATTAATGAACCTTCGGTTTATGAACATTTAAGTAAATAGTAAGTCAAGTTTTGATTTAAGACTGTTTTCGTTTAAATTTTAAGGAATAAGACTTAAACTCGACTGGTTTTTTTCAGGTTGAAAAATGCTTCTGCATTTACATAGCAGTCTGACGTCTCCCTTTCATAGAGATAATCATATTTTATTACTAATTTATTTTTGAATTATAATCCCTATTTATTACATAAAATACAATCTATGTCTCCCATATTGTTACGCTGAAATGATATTTAAGTATATATACTAAAATAAATGGAATACTTATGAAACAGTAATAAAAACTTTTTTAACAGTGGTTTTTTTTTTGACCAAAAATGTGCAACAAATTTGGATTCCGCACCTTGTCAATTGGGAAAAGACATCCTAAAATTTAAACTAAATTGAAGCATTTACCTTTCTTGTTAAGTCATCATATACTTTAATAACTTGTCTGAATCATAATTTTTGGTCGTATTAAGTGAATTATTTCGTGATCTTCAAACACTTATCAGATGATAGGGCAAATATATAGAGAGAGAGGAAGAAAAAAATAAGATTCAAAAACAAATAGAAACGGACATGCGATGAAATATAAGATATGACACTCATTCATTTTCCACGTCACGAAGGATATCAGTAACATGAACATTAGGTCACCATGGAACAGCAATCGATTGATACAAATGAGAAAGATCTGTTACAATTAATACGAAAGGCAAGAGAAGTTAATAAAATTTAAGGGGGATTACGTACACACAGTAAATACTAATAAGAGAATGATTGCGGCGCGTGTGATTAAAGGCAATGAGTTGATATTTAGTTAATAAATACAATTTTTGTAAAAGTTTTTTTCCATTTATATATTATTTACTTTATTTTAAGTTATTAATAGATTTTATAACTGCAGAATGATTAAGATTTGGTCACAACTAGACTTTTTCCAAAAAAACAAGAATCATTATTAAAATATAATTATAAAATATATAACATGAAATGCTGTCCTTTCTTCATTAAATTGAAAGTTCTTTTAGCCATTCATTTTATGAACGGAACTGGCTGAAAAAAACATATATAAATATATATATATAAAAGTTTTACAGTTTTAAGAAAACTTCTTTGTTTATCATAGATATTAATTTCGAATTATATATACATACCTAGTTAAATTTTAAAAAATATTAATTGGGGGAGGAAGGAGGATTAATAGACCATATAAAGACTGTTTCATACTAAAAAGCTCATGTTCGATGAAGTACAAAATGAATTAACAAAATCAGAAAAAATTCTGAGACAATTTGTGACAACTTTAGGAATAAATGACCTAAAATAGAAACTAAATAAGTATAATTTTTAAAGATTTTAAAGAGTTATCGTTACAAACAATGATTCCGAAACTTTTTACCTTAAATGTTCTTTCAAACAATTAAACTTTAAATGAAAATGATTAACTGTTATAAATATAATTTTAATATGTGTGCGTGAAGAATATCTTTTGAAAAGGTAAACATATTCAAAGAAATTTTTTGAAAGTCCTTACATTGTTGAATAACACAGCAACATCAAGTATTAAGGACTAGATAAAAAAGCAAAATGCTCGAATAAGATCATAGAAGAAGTCAGAAAAAGAGTTTCAAAAATTTTCTCTGTAAACAAACTGAGCTGCCACCTATCAGATATAAATAAAAAGAGTGGGAGAGCTCGAGGCGCAAGCTGTCTTTGAAGCCTTTTCATGAAAAATGATGGAAAACAGTATTTTTGTAAACATGATCTTTCAGTTTAAGCTTAGACAGCGAAACTATTTAAAACAATATATATTCAGTAGTGTATTAAAATTTAGCAATCATTTTATGGTTTAAAACTACAGATAATATTAAGAGATTATTCGCTTAATGTTGAAAAATAAGCACCAGAATTGTTTTTGGAACGTATTCTCCAACATTTATAATATATTCTGATTTCGAAATCCTATAGAGCAGTGACCCCCAACCCCCTGTTCGCGGACCAGTACCGGTCCTTGGTTTAAATAGTACCGGGCCGTATAATTACTCTTAAAATCCGGCGTATAATAACACACAAAATAAGATTGAAATTTAAGGATGCGCGTTATACGCCGGGTATAAAAGTGAGAGGATAAAAAAAAAGACGAGCATAGATAAAAATTAGACTTCTACATAGATTGAAATATTGTTTATTTAAGAGAAATGACATTCCTTATGAACTTAAGGATTGTAGATCTAGAAATATATTATTATTTCTGAAACTTGGGATAATACCTCGAATAAATGACTTTAAAACAACATCATTGAGCACCTACATTCAGGTTTATTCATAAAAAAGGGGGTGTGCATTATACGGCGAATGTACCTAAAAATTAAAAGTTACAGCTGGAATGTATAGGTTTGCGTTATACGGCGGTGCGCGTTATACGCTGGATTTTACGGTAGTTATTCTATTTAATTTACTGCGGTGTATTTCTCTCGGGTTTGTGCGGCTTTCCACGGAAATTATTTTATATTCTATGTTATAAATCCCTTTGTATTCATTTTTTGGTGTAAATTGATTTTATTTTGAAGGCATGTTGAAATACAATTATAAATTAAAATTATTAAATTAAAACAATCTAAAACATAAAAAAATTCAATGTCCATCCCCCTTAGTGGGCCATGGTAAAATTACCAAACGTTGACCGGTCCGTGGCGATAAAAAGGTGGGGAAGCACTGCTATAGAGCATTGGTCTTCAAACTGTGTTCCACTGAATCCTGGGGTCCCACGAGTAAAAATAAAAAATCGAAAAGAAAATTATAAACGTGTGTGCAAAATGGATTTACGTTTTCTATGGACTGGATTAAAAGTCTCAGTTTCAATATTTCCATAAATATCAGGATTTTTTTTTACTGTTAGGGCAAGAAAGGTTGATTGAACTATCAACAGATTCTATGTTAAAATGCAAATATAAAGATCTTGATTTTTGGTTAAAAGTTTATACGGGATATCCTCAAATTTTCAAAACATTTGTGCGAAAAGTCTTTTTCAACATACGTAGGAACTAAAACAAGATACAAAAATATATTGGATACTGAAAATGAAATATGCTTACAGATACCGACAATAGAACCCAACTTTAAACTTTTGTCCGAAATAAAGTAAGCTCATCTCAATCGTTAAAACTGAAAATTATATTCATACGTAACACATTTATTTTGAAATAAATTTTTATCTTTTATAAAAAAGTAATAAAAGAATATATCACATACTAGATCTAGTACTACATACTAGATTGTGAATATTCTACTGTTTATGAATCCGTGTTTTACAAAATAATTTTGCAAAACAAGTTTTCTAATGAAAAATGCACCTTTGTTTTATTTGTAGGGGGAAGAACATTATAATGTAGAAAATGAAACAACTTATTAACAAATCAATAGATTTGACGTTTAGACATTTTTATCTGAATTGGTTCATTATTTCTCGTATAAAATAAATTCCACATTTCGTCAAATAACCATGTTGCTAAATGAGCTTTCCCTTTACATGTTAGCAGAAAAATTACTTATGGAAAATTCTCAAATTTTAAAAACGCAATATTATAAACAGATGTATGAATTACTACGTTGCAAATTTTCATGAAAATTGAGACATTTTTCTTTTTGAAATGTGTTCTGAGTTTTGTGTTCAGTCCCTTTTACATTTTTTTTTAAATCAATAAGAAATGAATTTCTCTTTAAATGTAGCAAAACACCTGAATGGAATTTCTGTGCTTACAAAAACCAGAGAAATGAATTTTATACACGATATAAAAATAATATTTATAAATGTTAAGATGAGATAAATAATTACCTAAAATAAAAACAGTTTTTATATTGTTAGATATGCTTATATAAAAGAAATTACTTCCAGAAATTCTAAAATTGTTTCAAAAAACAGAATTTAAGGTATTTTAAAGTAGACACTGCAGTTAGAGAGAGTTTTGAACCATTATGCGACAAAAAGTCATTTGGAACATTTTTATTTTCTTCTATCAACTCATATTTCCAAACTACAAAAATCTAACATCACAATATCAATAATAGAAAAGTTCATATGGTAACAACGATAGAACATCTGTCACAAGTACACTCACACACACACACAAAAAACTGCTCCTTGAATTTTTTTTATTTCAGACATTTAGAGTACTTAATAATTCCAAAATAAGTCGATTATATAATATTGGTCTTTGTTATATATTTCCGGTCTTATTATGAGTTTTCGTGAACATTTGACATTAAAATTGTCCTCACATAATGTTAAAGAAAAGGTCACGAACTCTCTCTCTCGGAATACTTTCTTCTAAAAATACTCCAATCTTAATATTATATTCTGAATTCCCTATCTTATAGACAGCATCTCATATTTACTATATAACTCATTTTTGTTTGTATCAATCTGATTTGTTTTTATATGAAATGAATTCTACAACTCGTAATGCACACAATATAAGTTTTCACTTTAAATATAATACAATAGGTAAAAATACGTATTTGTGGAACATTTTTAAATTTTAAAGTCCTAATATAAGAAACGCGGCTGTATAGAGCAAAGTCACAAATTTACATGAGAATTAAGACATTTTTTGTTCAAGATTAATATAACACAAGGGGCAAAGAAAACTTGAAATATTTATTTACTGTTATTTGAACTATATAAAATTAATAAAGCCAGTTCACAAATAAAAATACTTCATTTTAGTAGAACTAACGATTTCAAAATGCTATACGATCTAAAACTGTAATAACTAAAACACACATAATGTATTAAATGGCAAATAATAGATAAACTGTGCTGATAAAGACTGATCGAACCGAAATTTTCCTTTACAACCGCACAATGATGTATATATACGCACATGGTGAAACTTATTTCTTTCTCATGACATTTGGCTTTATGTACCAGGTGTCCTAAAAGTATGACTACATTTTCAAATTTTAATTACAAAAAATTAACAAAAATGTATTATATATATATATATATATATATATTTACTTACGGTTTTTTTGTGTTTCCTAAAGCAAACACTAAAGTTGTTTTTTATAGTTTTTTTCTTTGTTCAATTTCAATGTGCGCAACATACGCCGAGCGCAACACGTCAAGTCTGTACAAGTAACGTCCTCTCAGCTTCTGTTGCTAGGGTGACCAGATTTTGTTTTTGATATTACGCCTTCTATCGTCTCATAACTCTTTCATTCCACTAATAAATTATGGATCTTGAAGGTGGACTTCGTTTATAGGTATTCTGAAGTTTACGCTGCTGATGTGTTATACAGAGTGACTCAAAACATTTCGTTTAAATTTCGTGGGAAGGTAGGAAATACGCCAGGAAACTAATTTCACATAGGAAAATATGTCTGCAAATGTCATCTATATGAACAAAATGGACAATTAAAGTGAACACAAGGAAGCAGCACAGTTAACTGTTAACGAATGAGATTTTTATTCCAACAATGTAAGGTACAGGTTCACACTAACTGCTCAAAATTACGACTGTTTACACGAACACAGGATTCACAGCGCTGTTGCATTGATTGTCGAATATTTTCAAAACGCCTGACATATCACGGGCAATGCCTCCCGCTGTCACTATTCGTGCAAAAAGGTTCATTTCATTATCGATGGTGTCTCATGCAATGGTATTTCATGGCTCCTCAGAAAAATAAATCCAAAGATGATAAATCCAGTGACCGGTTCAGGTAATCACACTCAACAGTTGTGCTATGGGATGGAGCCCCGTCATGTTAAAACCACATATCTTGGCAGATATGCACATGAACAGCGCCCAAAGTCGGTAACACTGCCTCAAGAAAGATTATGTATTTCCGGCCGTTCATTCACGGCGGTAACAAGTAAGGTCTCAACAAACAGTCAACAACGATTCCACATTTACACCAAAACGATGTTGGCAGCATGAATTCTCGTACCATGCGCTTTGCGGTACCACAGATATGAATTGTGTGTGTATTGAACACACCTTCAAAACTGAATAACGCTTCAACTATAAAGAGGACAGAAGCTGGAAAACTAGGGTCCCCGACACCTTTCTGAAAGAAATATTGAGCAAATTCAACACTTTTTGGATAATTGTTAGGCTGCAGTAACTGCACCCTTTGCAGAAGGTAAGGATGCACTGTGCACATCCAAACATTTGATGCTGTGGTGTTCTTCTGTCAGGGTATAGATATTCATTAACTTGCCTAACCTGGGGGTGTTTTCGCCTGGTCCCCCACATGTGAAATGCATATCCGCTAGCTCTTGATTCGTAAAACGATTAATCTCATCACAAGTAAGTCAGCTCGTACACTGATACTAGCAGCTGTTTTACGCTGTTTTATTCAGCAAGAGCGATGACAGCAGGAATGGTCGGCTGAGCTTTATACTCGCTGAATACACACAGTGCCCTCTACAGGCGCATGCGTACATTTGGGGAGATACTTTCCATGTGAAATCGGTTTCCTGCTATATTCTCTACTTCCCCACGAAATTTGAACGAAAAGTTTTGAATCACCTTGTAGATTTATATTCTAAAAAACATGAAATAACTTGTGCGCTTGCTCTTGCGATGAAGCCATTTTGAAACGAGAATGTTGGAAAATGTGTACGTTGCGTCATCTAGTTTGCGTTTCAAAAACCCATTACCTGCCAATTTTTTTTTCTTGAATTTTTTTGGCCGGATGAGCCATGTATGCCCAAAAAGTTGTGTAACAGTATAATTATTTTCAAATTGTTCTAATTATGTTTTTTTGTTTTAAAAATATTTGATATTTTTGAAAAATTTTATATATTTATTATATTTATCTATTATAGCGAGGGATATATACGTAAAATTCCAAAATCCCCAACCGGGAATTGTGGCAGCTCTAGTGGGTTAAACAGAAACTTTAATCTTTTCTTTATGGATCATAAAAAAGCCATAAACAAAAAATTTCGCTTAATTCATTTTTGAAAGTGTAGTCATACTTTTTTTCCGGACATCCTATATTTCATACTTAAAAGTGCATACCAACTCAAAATGCACAGAGTTTTTTAAAATTAAATCTTGTTTCAAAATTTCGAAGAACCTTTGATTTCTTTAATAACTTTACAAACATTATTTGTTCTTTTGTTGCTCTAATGCCACCTGACTGACAGTGTCGGATTGGGGACCACGAAATTTATAGTGGTGAGGGGCTAGTTATGCGCCTGAAAGTTATCCGTAGCTTTGAGCACCAATCAGGTGATAGTACGATTTGGCTCGGTTCCACCCCAGTTTTGAGGAAGAACATTCCGGAGATGGTCAGGGGCCTCCCACCTCCTTTCTTATTCCACCAACCTCACGAGAGGGCTCGTCTTCGACGACTATTTAGAGTGCCTCCATGCCGCATAGGCACTATACATTTACATACAACCATGTTTTCTCCAGGATTCGAACTCAGGCCCCACTGCACAGCATTCAGCGTCACTAACGACTTACCGGATGGTTGGTCTAAGTAATTTATCCCGGGAGCAGGCGCGCGGGGCACAGCGTCACCCCAGTCACATGAAATCCGTTAATTCTGGGAAAATTGTTTATTTGCTATCATTGACCGTGACAGAGAGTATCCTTCTATATGACAGTCTTCATGGGATCTAAAATGCATTTATCACAAATCTCTTTTTTTTTTTTTTTTTCTTGGAGTGGCAAACATTTTTTTTACAATCTTAAGGTATTTGTTTTGACTGAGTTTCTCCCACGACCACTTATGTTCCAAAATATTTTCTTTGAACATGTTGCATTTTTCTCCTATGAATAACTTAGTGGTTTTGTTTGCTGTGTTGTACGACTTATGGTTTATAAATGTGTAAATGTGTGTGATCAGAATATGTATATAAAAGAATGGGCATCTGTGATTTCTATTGAAGGAAGTTAAAACTGATCAAGCAAGGGAATAATCTGCTGAAATAATGCATATTAATCATAATAGGAAAGAAAAGCGATGAACATAAAACGTTTGAGTTGAAAGGAAAATTTTCAAATGCTATCCAAAGAACTTAATCAAGAAAAATATAAAGCCATTAGTGTAGCACAAGACACACTACATCCTGTCAAAAAGACCTAAGCAAGAAAAAGTTCAACATGCTATTTGTCGATCATCAAAGGAAAAGAAAACTACAATACCTTGAACAAAATATGGCGATTTTGTCTGCAAATAACATTCCTGTAATGTCAGTGAAAAGTGTCTGCAATTTGTGTCCTTTAGTATCGTCACGCACATTTAAAACTTATTGGTTCAGTTTGATCGATATTTTTTCTCAAATTGTCAAAGAAAAATTGTAAATCCCTTACAAGTAGGTAAGTATACTTTCTCTTAATTAAATTATTCACTGGAATAATGATTTGTGTCATGTACAATAAAAATAATTATAAAAAAAGTATTGGGGTTTGACTCAGTCACCCCGCGCAACCGTTAACGTTAGTATCGAGCGCGTGCCTTGCTCCCGTATTAAAATTCAAGTTTATTTTATTACAATTAATGTTCTTTTCAATTAATAGATAAAAGGTTTTATGTATCCAAACGTATGAATCAGTTGCAATACTTTCCCCCCTAATAGACGATGTATAAAAAATAATACAATTTAAGAAAAAAAAACAAGCATACAACATGAAGAGAGAAATCATTGACATTTTAAATGTGGTCAAATAAAAGTATATTTTGATCGAGAAAATTGACTCATCGTATATCTCGAAGAAAAGTTTTTGTTCATGACGTAACGTTATACAAAGAAACGATAATATCGATACGTTACCCATTCATAAAACGTACATTGTATTTTTATGTCCGGTCAATTGGATAATCGTTATTTATACGTATAAGCCATAAAAACAGAGTTGCTCAAATAGAAGGTGGTATTTCAAACTATGAAAGAAAAATTCTACATAAAGAATCGACACGTTTTTGAGTCAGCAGGATGCATAATCCTTCGAATGTGAAATAGAGAAAAGAAGAAAAGAAATAAATCGAAAAAAGAATATTGAAAGATTGCAGAATGGTTGGCAGGAACGTGGTTATTCATAAACACATTCTATTAACGAGTGTTTCTGAAAGGTAAAATCTTTTCAACTGGAGTTTCTGAGTCACGCTTTCTTGCACATTTTATCTATAAATCTTTGGTATACAAAGAGGAGACAACGCCTCAGAAAGCTTGGTCGAAGAATGCAAGCATTTGTCGACATTTATTGAATTTGTTTTATAATTTCTGACGTCAAACATCTTTGCAATATCACAATTATTTCTTCTTTCAGAGGTAAAAATGCAGTGGATCATAATATATTTATTAGATTACGTTTTTTAGCAAATACCACAAGAAAGGTTTACAGCTTTCACTTTTTTATATTTTTGGATTTCAGGAAGCTTAAAATAACCAGGCTTTTTTCATAATATTGTGTTTTTATATCCTCTTTAAAAAAAAGAAGAAAGATTTACTCAACTTGATGCAACTTAGTATTAAGTAAAAATCAGTTATTTCTTTTCATAGAAGTTTGTAATTGTAATAAGAATCTCCTTCTAAAGCTATGCTAGGCCTATGCAAATAGCCCTAATTCTTTCAAAAAGCAGAAATATTGCTTAAAAAAAAAAAGAATTCTTGCCGCATGAAAGTGTTTTTCATCTGGAATTTTTCTCTGGGGGTTTTTACTCCTGTCATATAAAGCTGGAGGGGGTGGGAGATGTAAGATTAGACAAAATGAATATGGAATAATAATAATAATACGCAGTGCATTGTTAAAAATATACTACATCAATTCCTTTGTATATGTGCGTGAAAGAATTGGGATTAAAATCCCAAGAAATAAAACTAACCACTTTTTTTTGTTCAGTATGTAAAACCATAAATGTAGAAAAGTTTTTTTTTTTGAATTAATCAATTTCTATAAGACTACAAATGCTTAAAAGAGATACTGTCGCAAAAATATTGTTACGTAGATCCGGATTCGAGGATTTTATGCAAAACAATCACAAAGAAATTAAACAGTTCTTTAACAGCGATGCGAATTTATTATCAAAAATCCAATCCCTTAAAAACAGGATTCAGCAGCAATATTCACAGAGTAAATCTCTGAAGCTCTTCACACCTTCAACAGCAATCAAACACAATCATCAGTGTTTAAAAATACACATAAGTAAAAGATTATTCACAAGCACAGCCGAGCTAATCACTGGTCAAAACAATGTTCACTCATCGCTGGTTGAAATCAGACTGACTCGTTGCTGCTGGCACTCCTATTTATAGGCGCGGCAGAAACTTCCAGAAATATAACCGCTCGTGTCATCGAACGTGACGTTAATGGAGAGATCCACTACTTTCTAGAAGAATCCAGAGGGTTCCGAACTCACCAAAATGGTCGCCAATGATGCCAAAATGGTCGCCAAAAATGATGGCAACTTGGCTCAACTTGGCTAAGATTTTGCCAAGTTCTCTTTGAATCGCCATTATAAAGTAAGGGGCGGCATTGCTTGTGCATGGTACAATTTTAACATGAAATAAATATAACATATAGAGTAATATAAATGCATTAAACACCCAAATACAAGTTATTTACACTATTTACACAAAATTTGTAACAATATTGTTGGAATTTGCATATTGTTATTTATTTTATAATCTTGAATGTATAATTTGTATGGCAACGGTAAAACTCAATTGCTCTCACTATTTATACTGGTGCATCTGGCACCATAGTTTGTAGTGAATGAATTGCGTCATTAAAGATATGAACTGCAGAAGACTGGTTGTTATATTTTATACCTGGTACATTATCAAGTCCGTACAAGAAGAAACAAATATCTATATTCCGAAATGAATGGATTGCTTAAATTTTTAATTCATTTTCAATAAAAAAAAAGTTATAAAGGGTTAAAATTGTTTTGTATTGTAAATTCTATTCGATAGTTCTTAAAACCATTTTTATTTTATAAATTTTGATATCTAAAATTTTAAAATTTATTTTCTTGAGATTAACAGTGATTCCAAAATTTTTTTTTGTCTGAATACACCCTACTTTTCTCGATAAATACGACTTTCAAAGCAAATAATTAAATACTAAGTTCAATAATATGTTTAATGCAGCGTTTCTCTCAAACTGTGGGGTGCGCCCCCCTTGGGAGGCGTGATAACTCTATGAGGGGGGCGCGAGCATTTTGAAAAGTCGAAAACAAAAGATTATTTAGAAAAGTATAAATTTACTGAAAGTAAACAAACAAAAAATACTTTCTAGTATAATAAAATATAAAATACACATTTACACTGATATAATACACTTATAAATGTATCAGTACTTTGCAATGTATTTCATTATTAATTTAACAATATTAAGTTAAGAACAAGTTTGATAATTATCAGTGACCCTATGGGCTTGTATTAACACTTATCTTGATCATTTGTACGGTTTATAATTAATTCTTTAACTGCCAATTTGAAGCTACGTGATTCGCTCCCCAATGTCATCCTTTTCCACGTAGGCGTGCGTATTTTGATGTTTTTTTATTGGGGAGGAGAAAAGGAATAAATGAGCAAACCTCAAAATTTGGTAAATCTTGCAAACACTGAGGGTCCTTTATTGTATTCCAAAGCCTTCGGAATAAATTTTTAGCATTTCTTAAACTTAATTTTCAATCCCACACAGGCTAACTTTCTATACCCCTCCCACTGCTCAGTTCAATGCATTAGTGCAGCCAATAGGGTGCCTACCTCACAGTGCCATAGACCAACCAGCAGCTCCCCCACTCAAACAACGACCAGGACTTTCCCGCCGGAAACCCATGAAGCTTCCCTCACTGTCTCCATAGCCACGCCTCCCCTGCCACAATCCCACACCAATCAGGAGACTCTTCTGAAGGGCCATCCACATCAGGCCACATCTACCTTCGATATGGGATGGAGGAACGCTTCGCGTTCCGTTTCCCAGAGACGTCAGCAACGTCAATAATTTTATGAATAGCACAATGCACAGAAAAGAACGTACTTTGGAAAGACGTATATATACGTCCAGAAAATTAATGTTTTGGCAGAGCGAGACGTTTATATACGTTGGTAGCATATAAGAGGGTAAAGTAGTGTTGTAGCTTTAGTGTCAAAGTATAGTATTATTGAATTCAATACTTGTTATTGTATGAAGGGGGGCACGATGAAAATGATGATTGTGTGAATATTGAGTCGCGAATATCGAAAGTTTGAGAATCACTGGTTTAATACATATGTAAATAAATCTTGTGCAATAATAACATTGAAATAAGCAATGCTTATAAGCTTTGAACTTCACCGAACCTCTCAATATTGAAACACGGTCAGGTGGGCTGGTATCCCACTCAATGTAGATTTAACGTGCATCAGTTCACAACGTGGCAACTCTGTTGGCACCAAGATAAGTCCAGGAACAAGATAGCTGACCATGACCTCTCAACTACCACAGCTATAGTAAACGAAGGAAAATTAGTTGAGAATAAAAGTACTTGTAGAATTTCTACAATATATGATTGCTGATTTTGCTTAAAGAAATTGAGAATACACTCATAGATTTTCTGTTATTGTTAATAAATAGAGAATCACCAATATTTTATTGCATCTCCATTAGCCTTTATTATTTATTACTTCCAAGATGTCTGTTATGTCTCTGAGGATATTTTATACCATTTTCCTTTTAGAAAACGCTTTACATTATCCTTGCTCGTTATTTTATGTTGTAAGCAATCTTTCCGAGCATAGATCTCAGATAGATTGCAGTAGGAAGTCATAAATGGACCCAAAAATTATTGGGAAGTACAAACGAGAGAGAAAATAACGGGGGAAAGTAAAACTGAAAAAGGGAAGGACGGAATTCTAAGTGTAGTTGCAAAGCAAAAAATGATGAAAGAAATCACTTCGGATCCCCAAAATAAATTCCATTAAATTTACCGCAGAAAGCACTACAAACATTGATATGTGTATTTGTGTCGAAAACGTTTGAAATATTCTAAGAAAAGATGGTTATAATGGTAAAGTAAAAGGAAGAGAAATCGGTTAGCAAAATCAAAGGAAGCGTCTAGGATTTGATGAAACAACCAATTAAGCCTTAGTTTTGGAAGAAGTTTATTTTTAGCTACGAGAGTAAGCTTTTGAATATATTTTTGGTAATAATAGACATCGCGATTACTTTTGGAGAAATACCTATCTTCTTTCAAAGTTACTCAAGGCTGTTTTCGATTAATGTTAAAGACTAGGACCCGAATTTGGAACATTTTTTCAGATATAAAAGAAATGAAAAATTAATATGATATTCTGGGTTCACTATCCTTTAGAGAGCAGCATTTTTTTATTATTACTTCCCGTTTTTAACAGAGTTAATTCATTTTTTCTGTATAAAATGTGTTTCACATTTTTTATCCTATACCGTAATGGTAAATGGGCTTTGCCTTCACGTATTAAAACAAAAAAAGTATTCACTGAATATTTTGAAATTTTTAAAAACACTATATTGTTAAAAAAAGGTAGGAGTTATAATATTGCAAATTTCCATGGAAATTGGGTCATTTTTCTGTCTGAAAATGTGCTTCGCGTTTAGTTAGAGCTCTCGTACTTTTACAGAAGACAGCCATAAGCCCATCTATCTAACACGGGGAAGGGAGCTTCCGTTGTGGGTTTTGATAGTATGACCACAATGAAGATGATGGAAAGTCTATTTATAATTATTTTTTCATGATGTTAAGAGCCACATAGTTTATTTAAAATATGAAGAAACTTTGAAATTAAACCATTAATAGATTTGATGGTTCCATATTCAAGAAAGGCAATGACTCAGAGCATACAGCACATAATGCGAAAAAAACTAGTGTGTGTCTTTATAACTGTAATAAGCAATTATATTACCCTCTCTAATCTTCAGACATCAAAGTCGTTGAAAGTATGAGTTTCATGCTCATAAAGTCTAAGTTAAGACATGAAATGCAGATAACGGATTGTTCAAAACGCTTTCTACAAGTCAGACACTTTAAATGGTCGTGGACACCAACTCATAGCCGGCGAGTCCTTGTGACGGGGCTTTCATCGCGATTTCTATTAATGTCCTCTTGGGGTTTCCTTGGGGCGAAATGGCAATTATTTCCAACCAAGAAAAAGAACGTGGTTATGTAAATTACGCATTATATATATATATATTGGAAGTTAGCAGTAGAGCTAGTCTATGTCCGGGTCCATGTCTATGCGCAGAAGTGATTGTTAAGTGGGAAATGAAGTCGCTAAGTGGAGAGTTAGCTGTAAAGTGATTTGAGATAAAAGTAGAAGAAGCCTAACTCCGTGAAATAGATTAGCCCTGCCGGTAACAGCCGAACCAAAGGTGGGTTCGAGGCCATAAGGAATACTGTTGGATTAAAGCCACATCAGAACAGATACCGAACGTAGCTGATTATCTAGGATATAGCGGTAAGCAGTTTTATATAAGCTATAAGGAAAAGGCGTATATTAGGGATAGAGAAATTAATCTATAAAGTTAGATTCAGTGGTCAAGTACGCGACTTTTTGGCAATACGTGTTGCGTCTTCTCATTCTATATCAACTTACTTTATTATTGTTGTGTATTGTGTTTAAGCTAAGATGTTAATAAACGGGTTTTAAAATGAATACTTTGAGGGGTTCTTCGTTCTTACCCACAGAAACAGGTCGCGTTGATAATGTAGAAATGAGGTCCCCTCGGGCGGAGCTTCACATCCTTATCCCACTTGAATTTGCAAGTTTGATTCCTTATACCACTGTAGAAAAATTCGCTATGAAAGAGGGTTAATGTATTTTGGGAAACTCCCGTGGCTCAAAATTTCCCCAGCTGGTGGGGGTGGGGGAAGTCTGGGGGTAGTATCCCAAACTCAGGTGTCCCCCCGTCACTTGATCAAATTTTTCCAGATTTACGAAGTCCATTACCATAAGCCTTCGTGTTGTTTTGGAATGTGACGTTAATAAAAACAACAGTCGAATCAATTAGAGACATTAAAAAGGGCTAAAGGGAACCCCGAAGAAAACAATTGACCCCTTTCCCTTTTTTCAAAATAAAAAAAATCTGTTGGCGTATTTTCAATTTTCTGGAGCAAAAACTTGGAACTGTCTTCTGAAAATGATGTAAGTACTGTTATTTTAGCTACTTTTCTTTCGTTTTTTCTATATTATTATTACCAAATAATTTATTTGTTTTTTACATTCATTAAAAATATCATTGATTTAATTACCGTTTATTTATTTACTTTAAAAATTTCCTTTATCAAGACAAAATAGGGGATCCAATCACAACTTTTAGGGTCACTATAATCAAACTTTAACAAGACATCCAAAATTTACTCTTTTTTTGCAATATAAAATTTTTAGCACGTCTATGTTTTAATTGTTTTATAAATCTCAGTTTGTTTTCATTCCGTTAAAATATCTGATAGTTTAAATGAGTTAAAAAAGTTACACCAATGAAAAAAAAAATCTTTAAATATTTGCTAAGAAATCTTTAAACTTGCTGAGAAACAAGGCT
>BMAV01001714.1:411253-415039 GCA_019973955.1 Trichonephila inaurata madagascariensis
ATATATATATATATACACATACACAGTTGGACCTCTATACAATGAAATCGCTAAATCCAGAAAAAGTTCGTTATATAGAGGTTCATTTTTTAATATACTTTATATATATATATAAACCACATAAAACAAATTTTAAATTCATAAACACTATATATTAAAAAAAGTAATTATTCACACCTTTTTAAAAATTAATATATATGTTTATTTTATATATCTTACCTATACAAAAAAGAAAGAAAGAAAAAACTGCAAGAAATACAAAAAAAAAAAAAAGAATGTCGAAGAATTCAATGTATTTTCAATACTAAGAAAATAATTTTATACTGAAATTAATGAATTTTAAGGACATTTTATAGTTTAAAGCATACAAGTAATATTAAACATGCATTATTTTATAGTTAGAACACGGGGGCACGGACAACTCCACTGTGGGTGAAAGAGGATGTCGATGATGTTTCTAGTAAACTGGGAAATGAAGGTTAAATGTTGCACTTCTTGGAGAAACGTCCAGAACTCTATTGCTCTCGGCGAGTTAGGATCTAATAAGACCAGTTCAAGAGTTATGACCACCTTAAATGTGTTAAAAGAGAAAAACGACGTTTTTTCAGAAATACTTTAAAAAAAGGGAGAGCAAAAATTGAATCACAAAAAAAAGTTCGTTATATAGAAAATGCACTTCGCTATATTTTACGAAGAAAATCGAGAAATGTGCAAGGTTCTAGGAAAAAGTTCGCTATATAGAAAAATTCGCAATATAGAGGTTCGTTATATAGAGGTTCGACTGTATATCACAAAAATACCTCAAATACTTTTATAGTTATAGACTCCAGCAGTTATATACATTAATTTGATAAATTTAACCTATTTCTTCGATAAAGAAATTATTTTTAGCCTTTCTTTAATGCTGAATATGATTATTGATAGAAATGATTAGTGAAAATGGGTTTCATAATTTATCATCATTTTTGCAACATTTCAGCCACATATACGTGAACATCGTGTAATGTGCTAATAAGATAAATATTGCTCCTCTTTTGATTAGATATTGCAATAAGAACAAATCTTTCTAAATCTCAACAATTATCGCAGAATTCCCAATCACTGGCTGCGCTTTCATGTATGCAATCTCTTTCTTGCGTAATAATTAGTAAATAGACTTTTGCCTAATACACTTTATTTTAAACTTATATATATATACTACTTCGAATTAGAAAAGCATCACCAAAATTCGAAAGTAAAAGTACTAATGAAACTCACACACTGTAAAAATTAAACGTGGAAGTCGAGTCCATGTAATACAATAAAGCATTATGAATTTATTAATTGCTTTGAGGAAGAAAATGAAAATTTTATCTATAATTAAGGTAATAATTTTATCTATAATTAGTGTGGTAATAATTAATGTTCATTTAATAAATTGTTATCAATCAAAAATTAAACAACAGACAATTTGTTAATGAGACGAGAAATTTATTTACAATGAAATCCAGACAGTGTTCTCCAGTGTTTCATTCCTAATATAAACACTACAAAAACATCTACAGATACTTAAATTACAGCAAAAAATGGATAGATATTCGTCAGACGTCGGGGGCTGGTAAACAACGCCCCCGATGTCTGTCTAAAATTAAAAATGGTTCAAATTTCACTTTAGAAGGAAATAATAACTTATATTAAAATCCGTCTAGCCAAAATTGTATGCATCAAAAGAGTATTGTGAGCTAACAAAATAACGAATTTAATCACATATATGTCTGAAGAGAATGGAATTTAAGATGAGCATAAAATGGATTTCTAATAAGAATTTTGATAATTATAATTTATGTCTAATCAAAAATTTTAGCATAGTTACTGGTAAGAAAATTAAATATTATAAAATCTGAAAGTAAAATTGTGGTGCTTAATAACGAAATTTCATACATTTATGACTTCAATTTATTGTGAAATCCCTTGAAAGAGACATTTTTTGTAGTTTATTATTATTTTTCTTTTTATAATCATTCACTTTTAATGGTGTTAATTAGTTAATTACGGGAATACATTAATAAATTAATGCAATCCCATTGAGCAGTACATTATTGTAACTATAGACTTCAGGTTTTTAAATTTTTACATTTCTATGAAAATTTACATCATTTTCATACAAAACAAAGCATTAAGAGAATAGCTTCTTTATTTATAGGAAAAAACTTTAGAAAAATATAATGTAACATTATTCTCACCAGGAAAGAACTTTTTAAAATCACTTTTTTATGACAGGCGCATCGCGTTTTCTACTAAAAACTCCTGTGGAGTTCTTTGGGGCCGAAAAAGGCAAATTCTTTCCAACCAAATCCAGAAGCGAAACGTGAATATGCAAATTAGAAACCTTTTAAATTGCAGAAGTTTAACGTAAGCGGATGACTTATTGGGAAGTGATTATGCTAGTCTGGTTTAAGCGCGTGTGAACTAAAGGAAGAGAAGAAAGCCGTCATTGAGTGTGAAGCTATCCGTGACAGAACGATCAAGTCAAGGTGGATACAATTCCACGCGAGATAAACAAAGATATTTAGGATCCGAGAGGATTGCGGTTAAACAAGAGATTAAGATAGGATAATTCTAGTATCTATTAGTAACTGTGATATAAACAGAGATTAGGAATAGACGGGAAAGTTAAATATAGTGGTTAAGATCGCGCTTATTTGGTAATACGTATTGTGTGTTTTCTCACCTCAGATCCGCTAAGTTATAATATACATATTATCATTGTTAGTGTTTAAGTTAAGATCTTAATAAAGACATTTTAAGATCATGGCAACGCCTGGTTCTTCATTCACTCCCACACCTCTAGGTCACGAAGATAACTTAGGAGTAAGGTATCACCCACGGGTGAATACCTCACAACTTTTAAAAATTTGTAATAGTTAATTCGTACATTAGGAAACTATTTTGAATAACTTTAAAAAATCATTCGAAATAGAAAAAAATTCTAATTTTCCAGACCATTATCACTACCCTTATTCAGGGATAAATATTCAGTATTCTCTTTGTCAATACAGTAACTGACTTTTTAATGTTGAAAAGATGAGCTATAGAGGATCCCCGAAGAGAAAAATTCGGTAAGAGAGAGAACATTTTTGAAGCTACAAAGATAGAAAGCTCGTTTGAAAAATGTATCATGAGGAAAGTTAATTGCACTTTTGTATACATCATTATTTCATATGAGAGAAATTGAAAGAATTAGATGGCAAAATGATGTTGTTAAAATGATATATATAATATATATATATATATATATATATATATATATATATATATATATATATATATATATATAGCGACAGCTTTAGAAATCATAATAGGTCTCCATTTTAGTCCAAAGACTTTTTCTGTATCTTCAATTGTTATGTTTCTTGGAATCCAATTTCTTTGGCCTTGTAGGTTATACAACTTCCTCATTTAGTATTTTATTTATTTTATTATACTATATATATATATATAATGGTTCCCCAAATGAAAAGTGGACGCATGGGATTGCGTCAGATTGAGTGTAGCAATAGCAGAGTCACCAAACAGGGACACGAAAGACGGTAGGAAGTGTACACCGCATACGACATTTAACAATGAAACCTGTTTGTGGTATAGGAAATTAATCAAAAGTAAAGTCGTGCCATATAGGGATGTGTGCAGACAGGAGCACTGCATTGTAATTGGGTTTCTGGGGTTTAATGGGGACGAATAGCGGCAGTCTATGGTGAACACTGTTTAGATCGAACGTCCAGGAACAGTTGGTGTAAAAAGTTTTTT
>BMAV01001715.1:0-25454 GCA_019973955.1 Trichonephila inaurata madagascariensis
GTTTTGGGGTTTGGGAAAATTTTGCCATTAATCGTGGCCGTCAAAAAAAGGAGTTATGTTAGCAAAAAGACGCGATAGACGCCCGGGTGAGTCGGAAAATAAGTTTTCCTTCGCTTGGTCGGGTTGTGTATGAAAGCCGAAATGGGACAAAAAAAAGTAGTATCCCAAAAAGATAAAACATGAGTTTATTTTTCTACCTAAGTCCCAAATACATTGAGACATTTGTCATATCGTTTGATCAATTTAAAAAACCCCTCCATAAAAAAAGTCAGGGTTTTGCATGGGAAGAAGCGTTTAACGGCTTGTTTGACCAGCATTGCGTCCAAGAGCTTCTTCTTCAATGTGGGAAAACAGAAAAAAAGTCACTTGGAGCGAGATCAGGGCGAAGGGGATAGTGTGGCGCTCCCCCAAGGTTATAATGGGGTTTGATTTCCGCCCCGAGGCACCCAACCAGAATACCAGATCTATGACCCCGGCCGTTTTCGAATCCCTCTTTCAATTTCGACGGGGTCACAGTACCACGTAGCATGTACCTAATGTACAAGGAATGTTATAAATGTTTTTGGAGTTCACCTGTTGTGTCTTTTCCCCCATACCAAACGTTTTCCGGGGCAAAGCCCTAATTTTTTTTTCGGAGGGCTTTGAAGTTATTTAAGTGGTATGACAAATGCTAATGTTTTGATACTTAAGTGGGAAAATAAAGTTATGTCTTATCTTTAATGTCTTTTATATGTCTTCATACACATCTCTGACCTCAGTCAAATGGGTAAACTCACCATCGTATATAATTTAATACATGACAAGCCATACAAATTATCAAAATAAGTGTAGATTTTTGTACATAGTTTTATGTATGACAAGTCCCTGGAGTCAGAGGTAGTTATTAAACTTGTTCTTAACTTAGTATTGTTAAATTAATTATAAAATACAAAGGGCAATGCTGGTACATTTATAAGTGTATTACCTGAATGTAGATGCGTATTTTATTTTTATTATGTCCGTATTTTTTTTTTGTTTACTTTCAGTAAATTAATATTTGTTATAAAATAATCTTTTTTTTTTTACTTTTCAATATATCAACGCTTATTTCGTAGAATTATTACGCCCCTCTAGGGGGCCCTTTTTAACCTTTTTCCAAAAGTATATATACGCGTAACTTTTTTCTTCTCCACAGAAGTTGTCAGTTGTCTATAGACCAGTTGTTAGACAGAAAGTGTAAATAAGTGTAGTTGGATTCTTTTTCTTTTCTTTTTTTTTTTTTTTTGACAAAAAAATATAGAAAACACTGTTACTACATCAAATTTCGTGTTGACTTTGTGGTTCCCGAAGCAGAACAACAAAAAAAAAATCAATCGAGGGGGCCTGCTTTCAATTCAAGGGGAAAAACGTCACACAAAAAAAGGAAGGGCCCATTGGTTCTCATTCAAACGTGTTTTTTTTTTTCCGGCCCTAGGTAAACATTGAAAAAGTAGCCAAAGGAATTATTTTGAAATCGTCTGATGTAAGATGGCAGTATCTGAATGCGAGCACTTTTTTTTTGCTAATAAGAGCAAAGGATTTTGAACACACTTCTTTTTTGGTATTACAAATAGATATTATGTGTGAGAGAAATCTTCTACGAAGGTAATATGAAGTGCTGCAATGAATTAAATTAGTTCTTAAAATAGAATTTACATGTAATTAGCACCAATATATTTAAAGATGGTATATCAAATTTTAAGCAATATTTTTTTTTCATTTTATGTTATCCTTATGATGTCGAACAATTACGAAAGACACAAATTTCGAATCAGAGTTAACGTATCCGACTACGTTCGGAACCGTGATTTTGCAAAAGCGTATAAATGGATAATATTTATGATATTTATTTTCACTTAGATTAGAAAACGTATATAAAATTGTTTTAAAAATAGTCTAATAAAAAATTTTTTCAATACAATATTTTGACAAAAAAGGAACATAGAATGACCCATTTTCAAAACATTCTCCTTTTATGAAAAATGCTTCTATTATAATAATATTTTGCCAGTATATAGCTCGGACCTCTGTACAGAGGCTGAACTAAATTTTTTAATATATATAACTTAGAAGTGGATTTATCCATGTTTTACTTCAACAGAAAGTAAAAATTTGAAGAAAAAAACACCGATAATTATTTCAAATGGTAGTAACTCTGAAAATAATGTGAATTTTTTAAAAATCATAGTTGAGCCTCTGTACAGAGGTCTGAGCTATATTCAGGCAAAATATTATTATAATAGAAGCATTTTTCACAAAAGGAGAACGTTTTAAAAAAGGTTATTCTAAATTAGTTTTTTGCCAAAAAATATAGTATTTAACTAATTTTTTGAAGTTATACTTCTTTTGAGGCGTTAGAGAAACAGGATGATTGTGAATTTTTACGATACGCTTGCACACCGTCACGGATGTTACTCAAAACCGTCACGGATGCAGAAACGCTTTGTCTAGAAATATACAGAACGTTACAGATCATTGCCTCCTTCGAAATTCTCAGGACAATATTTCTCTTCACTTTCTTGAAGAAGGGGACACTCGGGCTTGTACCAGAGACTCTCAGTCTGCAGTCGAATACTTTACCGCTGAGCCATTCACCTGAGACTGCGAACCTTTTGTTTTGCGTTCCGTAGGAACGGATACGAAAATGCTTTGTCTAGAAATATACAGAACTGGACAGATCATTGCTGCCTTCGAAATTCTCAAAAAAATATTTCTCTTCACTTCCCTGAAGAATAGGACACCCGGCTTTGAACATGGGACCTCTCGATCAGCAGTCGAATGCTCGACTAATGCACTATATACCCGTGTCAGCGAGTCTTTTCTTTACGTTCCGTAGGAGCGGATACGAAAATGCTTTGTCTTGAAATATACAGAACGAGACAGATCTTTCCCGGCTTCGAAATTTCAAAAAAAAATATCTCTCTTCAATTCCCTGAAGAAGAGGACGCCCGCGTTTGAACCGAGGACCTCTCGATCTGCAGTCGAATGCCCTACCACTAAGTTATACCCTCCGTGTCTGCGAACCCTTGCTTTGAGCTGATTTGTGACGTCACTACTAATAGTGAGAGATTAATAAATTAATCTTTAAATTTTGTTTCATGTACATAAAATATAAGAGTAAATATTAGTTTACCTATTTAAATAAGAAATGCAAGTATATGATTATAGATGTATTTACTACGAACGCATTGCGCGATGAACATAAACACATTTATTAAATTGTAGCAAATTATAAGAGCCTTTTGTATTCGTATATTTATTTTTGAAATTATCCTTCTTTTTGGGCTTTAGGGAATAAGAAAGAGGGTAAATTTTTACGATGCGCACGCACACCGTCACGGATGCGTGTGCATACCTTCACGACACCGATGTGCGCTAGCGCTCCGTTGTCTAATATTTTAACTTGCCAATTTTTTTATCCTATGGGACTGATATTTGGCGGATCATAATAACTATTGTTATAAACCATATCTGTTGGGACGTATCCCCCCTGTGCATTCCCCCTCTACAGCTTTTTGGCCATTATAACGGCATCCGAGCCTCACAGTCCATTAGGACATGGCTCATTCGATCCCTCTCTATCTGCTCTTCCAGTTATTATAATTCCCTGCCCATAGGGCTATTTCTTCCATAGTTTTTAATTGTCTTAAACTTTTTAAGTTTGTTTAAATTCACAATATCTTGGCTCCTGTTCAAGTCTCGGACTTGAGATCTGAATCAAGTGTTCCACTCGTCGAGACCCATTCAGTGATCTGCTTCATTCCCATTGTGTAGGCATGAGAAGGGCTTAAGCCCTAAAATATCATGCTCCCATGTTAATCCTATGGGGACTGGAAAAAATTTCACTCCCCTAAGGAAAAGAGCATGGAACTTGATTTTCGGAGGTCCGCCATATTTTCGTATTAGCGCGAGTTTTTGTGGAAATTTGGGCCCCTCTCCCCACAGGGCTTCCCAAGAAATAACTCAAATCCTATGCCACCTTGGTCGACCGCACCGGCTGGATTCGATTGTTCTTCCTAGGAGCATCCTAGATTTTTTTTTTCAGGACCATAGCCCCATTTCTTTACCCATATTTAACATTTCTAAATTATTTTTAAGCTATAATTTTTTTTAAATCCCGCATGGCTCCAAGGACTTTTGAGATTCGTTAATGAAACTCGGACCATAGGTTCTCTTCGTTGAACTGTTTCATATGTTATAATTCGTGTGTAGATAGTGGACTTAGGGGAGGCGTTATCACTAAAATTAGAATCCCCATTTTTTCTTATGGGGTTCGATTTTTTGATGACGTAACGATATTACAGAGATAGAAGGATGAAACTTTGGAATCACCTACTACTCTGTGTATCGTTGGGATGTAAGGAACCATTTACGTCACAGTTATTCCCCTCCGGAGGTGGAGTTAATTGCGCTTTTCATTTCCCGAACTAGCGCCACCCCATTTGCAACTACAGACTCCGGACCGGTTCTAATGGATTCCTCTTGTGTTTGCTTCCAACCAGGCCCAGTTTCGAGTTTCGGGGTCCCCTTCTATTTTATTTAATTGTTTTAAATGTTTTAATTATTTTAAAATGACCATAACTCGGGGCTCTTCGGCGGACGTCCATTTTCTCAGGAACGATTCTTCCAGCCGATACATTCAAGAGATCTCAGATGTCACATTCGGCTCATTTTACCCAGTACAGTCGATCCCCCCCCATATTATTGGTCCTATTGCCCCTGTGCGGGAGTGTTTAAATTTATTTAAATCTTGAATCTCAGGTTTGGCTGGCCCAATTGAACTAAAGGGTTAACACGTTCAATTTGGGGGACCGACCGCCTTTCCCCCTTTTGGACGTTTTTGCCCTGCTAAAGATTTTAGAAAGTTTTTAATCGTTTTACCCCAAAAAAGTATAACCGTACTTGCGTACATAAATAAAAACACACTTTTTTGTCATTATGTCTTTAAAACAAGTTTATACATGTATTATAATCTAAATGACACAAAATATCTTGAAGAAAATTATCAATTTATGCGCTTTTTTAAAATCACGGTTCCGAACGTAGTCGGATAACTTAAATAATGGTTTTCGTTTCTTATTTTTCGAACTTATCTCACACATCTAAATCTAAGCCATAATAGTGAATTTTAACGTGTTTTGAAAAGGGCACTAAATTGTTTATTTAGCCATTTGTATAATATTTATTTATTTATCTGTCCAACTCCCGTGCTTGGCTTCTTGATCGTTTGCCGTCGAGCTTCCCAGTACCGACTAACGATGTCGTCAGTCGGGTATTCATCAAGTCCAGTGCATCGGAGCACTTGGGCCCCCATCCATTCTGGTATGGCCGTGGGCAGGCTTTGTCAGCAGCCGGCCCAGTGGGGAAAAAACCCCAAAAAATCATGACTGGTGGTTGGGGGAAAGCGGGCCCCCGCTTCTCGAATATTGTACCCACATTGGCCAAAGTTTTGGGGGGCCCCACGGCTCTTGGTTTTGGGTCATGGCAAATATTTTGGAGGGGTAGAATGCTCTTTGTGAGGGTCAACGACCCTTTTAGACGACTCGACTCCCCCGCTTGGCTTTTTTGGGCGGTTCGCCCTTGCCGGAATCCCAGCATGACTTGGGATCCACTGTAAGACCACTGTCCAGCCATAGGCGATAAGCTCCGCAGTTTTATTCCTGCACTGAATTTGTATAACATTTGCACGATAGAAAAGGCCGGTATCTAGGGTTAGGAGCACAGGACTCCGGACCGGAAGGCCTGGGTTCGATATCCGTACTGCCAAATACCCTCCGAGTACACGCGGATTTACGTGTTCGTTAAATCAGTGGGTCCGAAAGTCTTGTGGGCTGAATCACGAGTGCAGGAAACTGAATAAAATTTCCCTCCAATTCAGTTTCATGCCTAAATTGTGGAGGTGGAGATAGGTGGTGTCGCCATCTATCGTCCCTTCGGGGAATTTCGCCGAGCTAAATGGTACTGTCACCTGTATGGTGCTGAAGGCTAAAAGCCAACGACAGGCGTACATCTAGCCCATTGCCACGATGAATTTGGTGGGTCTCGATCTGATTATGTCAGGCAGGTGGCATAATCAACAACAACAACATGGTAGAAAGATTTAAAATATGCAATACACTCTCTTTGCTATTTGGTGTTTGAAATTTTTTACCTGTTAAATATCCATGTAGCGCGTTCAATAGTGCTAATGATACTAGAGCTCATAGTTGGCATTGTATAAGCTGAACCACTTCATTGATCTCTGCAAATGCTACTTACAATATCCAATAGGAGGTTAAAACCCAATATGGTTAAGTGCTCCATACAGTGTCCTCAACGACTCTAAGCTGAATCGTAAGTATCGATTCCTTGTTTCACAATAATACAAGAAAGAATAATGAATGTGTAATATATTAACTTTTTAACTAGACCCTCAGAAGAAATAGTGTGGAAATTAACTCATTAACTGGTTTGTCCGTACACCATACGGGCTACAGAAAGCTAGCCATAACCGGTTTGCCCGTACGCTGTACGGGCACTGATTTTTCTTCTTTCTATCTTTGGATTTGCACATATTTTTAATTACTATTATGGAGAGATTATTAGTACTAGTGTTTTTAAGCGATGTGCACAGCAGAAGTTCCTACATGACACTGAAATACTTCTTATCCAAGATTTTTTTTGTGGAGAAGGAGGGAAGTTTTCATTCAAAGCAGAAATTTAGATTCTTGAAAATGTTCTATAATGAACAGGGACTGACTATTCAATGTGCAATTTGTTGCTTGAGAATAAATGAAAATGGAAAGGTAATCCAAAAAAGCTGATATTACATATACTTGTCCCCCATTTCATTGTAAGACTTAGTATTACACCATGCTTTAAACTGTGCGTGCATATGCACACACACAAAATCCTCAACCGTTTGAAAAAAAACATGAACGTAAAATTTTTTTGTGTAAGAGCAAATCTTTTAAGATATATGAAACATTCTTCTCAAAGCATACAGAATGTACTTATAAAAAGCAAACATTTAATGGTTCTTGTGTTCCACAATTATGAAATCAACAATTATGTGAAAACAATAAAATTACAAATTAAAATAAAATTCTTCCATTTTTGCATTCTATTAAGTGTTATGATTAGTTATACGCAATAAAAAAATATTCTCTTTTTAGAACATTTTGGGCAAAAAAATGGACCTCTTAAGCTGTTAAATGAATGAAGTACACCAGCTCAGGTAAAAAGCAAACTCTAATCTTCCCAAATTCAAAGTTACTAATATTTTTGTCTTTATGTTTTTACTTTACAAATACTTTTATGCTTTTTTTTCGCTTAGTCTTCAGAAACTCGACTGTAAAAAAGTAGAGTAGATTTTACCTTACGCAAGGTGTAACAAAAGGAAAAAGAAAACTGTAAAAAAATTAGTGGTTGTTTCCATTTTGGTTTCGCCATTTTTTGTTGCTCTCACCTAAAAAAACTTATAAACAGTTTCTTCAGGAATGTTATTTTATTCGCACACTTAGGAATTACGACAGATCTTCAGAAACTTGATAGAATAACAATTTTTTTTCCACGATTCTTCTGTAATAAAAAGGAGAATTAGCTATTTTCCCCCTAAGTTCGATTATTTTCTATTTTTGGAACTTTTATGCCAAAGATTTACGACAACAATTGCGGAAAACATTTTCTCCACAGCCTAATGAAATACATACCGTTTGTTAACCGGAATGCGATGGGGGAAGGTTATACATCTGCTGTGCAGTCGGGATTTATCTTAAATCGAAATATCTTTTATGATATAAGAAGTCATTCTTTTCATTGGGTTTCTACTGAAAGATGACTGGTATTTAGTGCAAATAAAAATATGGCTCTAAGGCGACGATTCAAAGACTAAAATTGGTCAAAAATTAAAATAAAAATTTTAGCCTAAATTATTCCTTATATAACGTTCTATAATATCACAAAATTTGAAATCTCTAAGTTCAAAAGATTCGGAGTTATGATAATTAATTTATTCCTTTTTATTCACATCCCAAAGGCAATTAAATATTTTAAGAGGAGTTGAAAATCTCTCTCTCTCTCTCTATCTACTGACAACGTTAAGTTGGCTGTTTTCGATGTACCTTTTTTCAAAATCTGATATATGTACGCCCTATTTTTCATTCAATTAAAGTACACCTTTCTCATTATACTGAAATTAGCTTTTAGTTAATTTTGAATTTTTTAATGATTTATGAAATATTTTATCAAACATTGCAAATTTGACCCATTTTTCACATTACAAATTTGTAAAAAATAAATGTTTGAGTTTTTTACAAAAAGCTCATTTTATTATACATTAGCCATCATTATAAATACATCATAAAATATTTACATACCTGTGAACAGTAGTTTTTCAGAAAAGGTGCATCGAACATCAAAATATATTTGCATTTTGAGATAAATTGATTTTAATGTATACAATACAATGAGGCTTCTAATCAGCTAGGAAATAAAAATATAAAAAGCTTAATTTACAATAAAAGATACATGTTTTGGTTTATATCAGACGTTCAACTTTTAAGCAAAAATGAAGTCCTTTGTTTACATTTTTCGCCATTCAAATGGGCGTGGCCCAGTTTCAACGATTAATTAAAAATATGTTTTAAGGGGGCTTCTAATTATCCTAGAGGTTAAAGTAAGGCATTTTTAGAAAGTTTAAAATCTATACAATTTGAAAATGTAAAAAAATCTCAAATTGTCAAAATAATAAGATTTTAGCTTTCTAACACTTCTTAATTTCAGATCTTGGAAAAACATTCAGCCTTTTAACTGTGGATCATTTTTAGGAAATACATTTTTCAAGTCACTGAATTTGTGTAAATTCACATCATACTTATCTATACTAATAAAACAAACAGTTTGTATGTTTGTGTGTTTCAGCTGTACCGGCAAAACTAAGCAACCCAGAAGTCTGAAACTTGGCATATAGAAGCTTTAGGTCAGTATCCTGAACACATCAAAGAGTTATTTTTTTGCAATTTGCTTTAGACTTTTTTGAAATTCAATTTTTAAGCGATTTTTCAGCTAAATGGAGATATGACGTCATCAGACATGTCGTCAACTTCACCGAAAATTAATGCTTAGAGCAGTTTTTGGGGGGATTAGCACATTTTATTTTTAATATATTTATTTATGGGGTTTTTTTTTAACTCTTTGTGGTGGAATTACATTCGTTTATCGAAAAAGATGTCGTAAAAATACTCTTTCTAAACTTCATTTTTTAGATTGGCAACACGAATATTATAACATTAGAATTCCCAGGTCTTAGGACATGAATTGTTTTGTATTAAATTAATACTATAATTTCTATTTTAGTGCCCCACAGTTTTATGTTTGTTTATTTTCTAAACTGTAATTTTTTTTCTTGCTTGTTGCTGTTTAAGTTATATGATACCCTGAAGTTAAGTTAAAAAATGATTTGTGAAACTTTTTGTAAACAGAGGCTTAGACAATGTGGCACATATGTATTAGCGTCACCACAGCAAAACTGGTGCCATGCGAATCCCACCTTGATACCAAAACAACAAAGATTCTAACACATTTTATATAAAGTCAGTCAGATTTTGGCGGAAAAAGTCGCGATTCATGAGGCACCAATTTGGCTGCAGTGACGCTAATACGTAAGTACTGATAATAATTACTTATTCTTTAGCACAAATATCAGTGGTTTATTTTAGACTATGAAATTCACTTCTTACCTGCTTTTATTCTTATGTTAAAAAATAATAATAATCTGTTACAAGAAATTTATTGCTTTTCTTTGCTCAACGACAAATTCTAAATCTTGTTTATTGTAACAATAAAGTTGAAAATTCTAGCTAGCAGAATAACAAAAAGAGAATATAGTAATAAATTAAACTACTGGAAAAACAGATTATTGCTGAAATAAAACCCTTTTTTCAAGAATTCATTTACGCATTACTTTAAAAAAAAAAGAAAAAGAAGTTACCGATGAGTGAAATTTGTAAATTTTAACTTAAGCCCTTAAAAAAATTTTAAACTTCAATAAAAACATTTGCAAACACAAGTTTATTCTTGAGCCAAGATCAGGGCTGCTAACGTGGCGAGTTATTTTGAATGTTGACATTGGTACGATAAAACGCAAGTACCAACATTTCCTTCCATTGAAAAAGAAAAAGGTTACTGCTTTTCTTGATACTTACGTATTTTTATCACCGCAGCCAAAGTGGCACTTTTTTTCACAAAAATTTGACCGATTTTTCTTTTTCATATAAAACATGTAAGAATCCATTGTTTTGTATCGCAAATTTTGCTGAGATGACGCCTATACGTAAGTACTCTTTTCCTCTATTGGCAAATCCCATTGTAACAAAAAAGTAGAAAAATGTAACTGAAGGAAATGGACAATTCAAACTAATTGGGATTAACAGATTGCCAATATTGTGTGATTTAAGTTAAATTTCTTTCTACGTACAAAATTTTTTTTACATGTTTTTTTGTATTATCAATCAACGGTTGTGTTTGGGCTACAATTCATCTGATTTTGATATCAAGGTAGTCAGCCCCAAAGTAAGTAAAGCTTGGAATTAAATCATTGCCTGAATATTGGTACATTTTAGTGTTACTTCTTGCCTACTTACCATCCTAATAGCGTGACAATTTGGTCTTCCTTTATTGGCTAATTCCATGTTTCATCAGAGTTGCAAAATAATACAAAATTATAGCTGACTAGCCGTTATCCACCCGCTTCACTGTGTATTTCACGATCTTGTATAAATAAATACTGTTTAATATTCATAAATTTTTTTATATCTAGCATTAAGAATTCGATTGTATTGAAAAATATATTTATAGCTGTAACTCTTTCGCCCCTTGATATAAAAAGGACAGAATTTAGAATTTCTAATAATATCTAAAATAGAAGTAAAAAGATTGTTTGCACTCACTTAACCCAATAATCAAGTGAACTTCCACAAAAGCAACTTTAAATGGATCTCTACTCCGTATAAAATAAATAAGTCTTTCAAGTCTAAATCTAATACAGCCCATACGGAATTTTTAACATCAATTCCTCCGGTAACGCCGTTGAGAGCATTTTTGGTGGATTTCAATTCAACAAAAGAAACATGCAAACTAAATTTTATTATTATGGCTCAGAAGTGATAAAAGTATTTATTTTGGTATAAGGATCAATTTGTTACTACCAAACGTGCATAGTAAAATCATTAAAAAAAAATGTGCGTAGAAAAATTTATTTATTACTATATTCTCTTTTTGTTATACTGCTAGATAGGATTTTCAACTTTATTGTTACAATAAGCAAGATTTAAAATTTGTCGTTGAACAAAGAAAAGCAATAAAGTTTTTTGTAACAGGTTATTAATATTTTTGAACATAAGAATAAAAGCAGGTAAGAAGTGAATTTCATTGTCTAAAATAATCCACTGATATTTGTGTTAAAGAATAAGTAATTATTATCAGTGCTTACGTATTAGCGTCACCGCAACCAAATTGGTGCCTCATGAATCGCGACTTTTTCCGCCAAAATCTGACCAATTTTATATAAAGTATGTTAGAATCTTTGTTGTTATGGTATCAAGGTGTGATTCGCATGGCACCAATTTTGCTATGGTGACGCTAATACATAAGTACCACATTATCTAAGCTTCTGTTTACAAAAAGCTTCACAAATCATTTTTTAACTTAAGAACTTGAATCACGGTATCATATAATTTAAACTACAATAAGTAAGAAAAATATTATTGTATGAGCTATATTATTGTAAAGTTTCATTAAAATTCGTTCAGTTGTTTTTGCTTGAAAGAGTAACAAACATCCATACATACAAACTTTCGCGATTATATTAGAATAACAAAAAGAAAATGGAACTAATGCAAACTCAGTGGGATTATAAGATTGTAGATATCGTGATTTAAGTTAGATTTTTAGGTATTAACCTATTAATATCACCACAACCAAATTGGCGCCACACGAATTACTCTCTTTGATATCAAAACAACAAAGATTATTACATGTTTTATATATGAAACAAAAAAAATTATTAAGATTTTGGTGGGAAATAGCACGATTCGCATGGATGCCAATTTGAATGCAGTGATGCTAATAGGTAAAAATACGAAAGCTAATGCGAATTTTTATTTACGTCCAAGATTTTCTCAGCTGTTTATGGTAGTTTCATCAAGATCAGACTATGGATGGGATTGAATGCTCAAAAAAGTAATTCTCTTTTGCACTTTAAAATTCAGAGTTAATGAAATTTTTGTCGTGTTGCATTATGATTTAACTTTCCTTCTTACAATCTGTTCTTCATATGTATTTTTAAAGATTTTATGCATGTACATTTCTATGACATTTTCTTTGGTTGAAAAAAAAAGATTATTGTATTTCTTCCTTCATCAGCAGATGCTGATCAATGTTGAATATCATGAAAAATATGCGCAGTTATTTAGATTCATATTCCAATGGTGAAATGAATAAAAAAATGGACGGTATCGAACAATATGACGCTAAAAAAAGAACAATGTAAAGACAAATATCAGATTACCATAAAATCGGGCGTATAATTCCCCCATATGCTTTTGAGCTGCATTTTTTAATGTTTGTTATGTTCGCCATATAACGCACACCCTCTTTTGTACAAACAGACCTGAAATGTACATATGCAATGCTCTCATGTTTTGAAGTACTTTATTTGAGGTATTATTCCAAGGGATAGAAAAAAATAGTATGCATCTATATAGAATTACAACTCTTTTAGTTCATAAGAGGAGTGTCATTTCTTTTAAATAAACAGTATTTCGATATTTGTAAAAGTCTTAATTTTTTTCTATACTCATCTTTTTTTTTTTATTTTTAAAGCTCTTGAACCCGTAAATTTCAATTTAATTTTTTGTGCTGAAAGTGGGCACCGGATTTTACGGTATGTAAGATTTTCTGTTATTTTTTTTGTTGTTCTTGTTGTACAAAACTGTTTGTGGCATCATTGTTTAACGTTCCTTCCGACAATCTGTTCTTCATGTATTCTCTAGCTAATTGTACATATGCATTGTATACCTTATTTACATATAAATACATTGCTATAATATTTTCTGTCGTTGAAAATAAAGATTTTTGCTATTCTTCCTTCATCAGCTAATTCAATGTTTTCGTCTTTGTAGAAAAATATTGCTTGAAGTATAACAGAAAAAAAAATGACCCTAAATTCAAACTAATTGCTATCGACAAATTGGTAATATTGTGAACTGTGTTTTTTTTTGTATGTCACACTGTTTATGGCATTATGATCTCTACGACCGATAAGATCTCATCTTTGTTTTAAATGAAAAAAATCAGAAATTTTTTTTAAAAAAGCTATTTGCTGATCTAGGATACAACTATAATATATTCGCTGAACTCTTGAAACAATATTCTCATATTTTCTTCTGGATTCCTTTAAGTTCAATGTTGACCTGATTTTTTGTCTCGACTTAACTTTGCTTCTGACAATCTTGCAATATATAAATGAATCATTTGTGATCAAAAAAGTGTTAGCTGAAAAAATATGCACCTTGAAAAGATTTTCTCATATCTCCTTTTGGATTTCTATAAAATTCAGTGTTAATGTGATTTTATATCTGATGTGGTTTTATGTTGCTTCTGATAATCTTATCCTCATGTAGTTTTTTTGGGGATCGTATACATATTTTATATATTATCATACTACCCATATATAATATACATATTTCAGTTATCATTATAGTTATTTATGATTGTATGTACTCATTTGTGTGTTTGCTCATTGTAATAGAATTACAATTGCTAATATAAATATTGCGAAAAAGTATTATTTGAATAATAAATTTTTTAGAAACATGTTTTATTGTTTGTATCATTCAGTACTGTTGTTTATTTTAGATTATTTCAACGGGGACCTATTTTAGATAGATTTTTTATTTTGAATCATACTAACACATATTTTTTTTATTATTGAATTACACCTAATACTTTATATTAGGTATATTACAGAGATGTTAGATAGTATTACACCGTTCCCCTCATGTAATAATAATTTAATTTTTTTCCTGTGTTGATGGCTTCCAAATATTTCTTATTTATGATATTATTTTGTTAATCCGTTTATCATCATTAATTTTTTTTCTTTCGGTTTATCTATTTCAGGTTATTTCACCCATAGTTCACTAGCAGAAACTTACTACTGCTATTACTTTTCTGATATAATTTTTATTTCTATTTACATTCATTCATTTCTGTTTACTTTATAGCATGCTAATTTTCTCTCTTACACCTCAGGGGGCTCACCTTCTTTAGGTGGGTACCCTAGTGATCCCGAGGTACCCTAGTGATCTTTTCCTTTTCCCAAGGGGCTTACTATCTTTGGTAAACACGGGTGTCACAACCCCGGGGTACCCCAGTGATCCTTCTCTATTTCGGACCTCCATCTTGTCATCCAATTTCTTCTTTTCCCGTCCAGACCACAGACCTATGAATGTTTGGCGCAGTATAACCAAAACTGGCTCTTGCGCCATAAAACACCAAACTCAACTCAACTCAACTTTTCTCTCTTACATTAAAATATTTGTTTTTGTTAAATTATTATTTAATTTGAGGCCAAATTGTTCTTTGTTTAAAATATTTATAATTTAAACATTAGTTTAAAAAAAATATTTTTAATTTTTGGTTATACTACTTTACACACAGGGGTTTTACCCTCCCTAAAAAAATATTATAATTGCTATAATAGGGAAGTTATTTTGTAACTAACCTAAAAGTGAAGAACAGGCATTTCAGCTGGTATATAATATAAAATATATTATTATAATTATTTATAGAAAAAATATTTTATAATTAATATAATAAAAGTAGTGTATATCTTATATATTGATTTAATTATATTACAATCTTTTTAAATATTAAATAAGTCTGTATCAATAAACGAGATTTTTCTTTTACAGCCATTTTCTAAGATAACGATATGTCACAACTAATTTCTCAATGAACATATTTAATCAGTTTTTTTATTTCAAAACCTAAGAAGGAAATTATTGTTATTTAACGATTTTGATTGAGTAAATGAAAATACCAAACCCCTTTTATTATTTTAAGCTCTAAGAAAATAATTATTGTTAAAATAATGAATAAGTTTCTTTTGTGTATGATGTACTTCTTTTCGTCAGATATATGCTTAAATGATTTACAGTAGAATGAAAAACTACAAAATTACAATAAAATACTAAAATAATTTTATCAGACAGTATTCTTTTGTTTTTGAATGTTTTTTTTAGTGAAAGTAAACTTGTGACACACATAGCCATCTCTGTGTCGATAGCTATATCGTGGGGGTTCCGCGTAAGTTAGAGGTGTGTGGGATGTTACCGAAAAGGATGAGAGACATTCTATAACTCTTAATACAACTTTTATTAAGAATTTAACTTAAATTATAACGAACAAACTTATATTAAGTGAGAATAAACCAAAGTACGGCCGTTTAACTAAGTCAGATCGCGCAATTAAATCACTTATCAAAATATAACTAATTATCTGTCTAATCTCGCTTCTCAATATTAAACTAGCGTTCAGAATATAATCCTCCTACCCTTATTGAAGATCAACGATCTCTGATACTTTCAGGTAGACTCGATAAAATGTGTCAATAGTTGCTCCTTTATATATATTAGCGAGGGTGGGTGCCCTGTGATTCTGTGAGTAGGCCGTCTAAACTCACTTCCAACTGTTCCACACTAAGTTTCTACATTTCGCCATCGTTTCCTCACTAAACTTTCTATCCTTTTTTAAAGGTTATCTTATTTGCATTGTTGCTTCGTTTTTCCTCTTGAATTGGGTTGTTTTGCCATTAATCGTGGCCGTCAAAGAACGTAGGAGTTATGTTAGAAGAAGAACGCGAGAGATGTCACAAACTAGGAATATAGGCTTTTCGCCATATATATATGTATAGTGTTTTACGCTTACATATGTTTAATCAAACACTCAAACGATCAGAAAAAAAATAATTTTAATAGCTATCTGTAAGATTTTTATATATAATTCATAATTTATAAATAATGGGGGGGAATAGTTCTACACTCAAAAAAGCCACTGTAACGCCGAGCTATAGGGAAAAAAGAAAATCTGACAATGGAAAACGGGGAAAAAATTTCGAAAAAAACGGACTTTAAAGGAAATCATCACACAAAAAAACAGGGTGCCAGCTAGAGGGAAGAGGAATTTCCATGACAATATCTTATACATTCAAAATGTTTTGGGAACCAGGGGGAAATGAAGGGGGGGAAAACCGTATGACAGTGAAAAGAAGTGAAAAATTTTAAAAAAAAAATAATTTTAAAGACATTATTATGCCCCCTCATCGTAAGGGACACCCGCACAAAAGTGCTGGCCTCAGAAGGAAAGAGGAAATTAAGTTACAATTTGGTAAAAGCCCCGGCTAAAGGGGGGGGGAAAGGGAAAAAAAATTTAAAGTGTTTCAAAGAATAACGGAAGTGTGATTTTGTGAAGGGAAGGGAAAATTTTTATAAAAGTAGAGAAAGCCCGTGCACAACGCCAGGCCATGCAGCTAGTTGCTAATAAAACTCTACTGATTTAAATATTGAATTGTTCGTATTCCGTTAAAAAAATTGATTATAAGGAACGTGAACGTGATATTTTTATTTTTTGTCAATAAGTTTAGTTACTGTGATGAGGCTAGATTGCAGTTAACGTATTTAAAAGTTTAATGAAATTGTAAATTTTCATCTATAAAAGATTTCCCTAATGATTTTAAATTACTGAATTTCAAAAAAAAAAATCACTTATTTATCCATTTTGTGAAGCATGTGAAATTTCATTATGACTTTTTTATTTATTCAGTCACCTGTTTTATTGCATCTTCATACTCTTTTAACGGGAGAGCGAGTCGCATTATAAATACATGGGCTATTGGTGGCGTATCTCGCAATTTTGAACCTCGGTCAAATGACGAGGACGACATCTGAGCTAGCACCTTCCTCTCCTACTTCACCATTGTAACGGATGAACATAGAGCCTCAATAGATTCAACAGATAGAGGTCTCGGCACACGGCGGGTTTTTAGCGGCGTTAGGCTCGAACGTATACCACATCAGCCTTGACCACTTGTCTAAGACGTCCACCTTAAAGAAGGGGGGTCAACTTTTGTTGTAATAAAAACACATAAATTAATATTAAAATATTTCCATTGTAATCAAAATGGTTTTTAACTGAGGGTGTAAGAAGAGCCTCCCATCCAGTATAGTGGTTAGTAAAGCTGACTGCGGTGCAGTAGGGCCTTTGTCCCGGAGAATACATGGTTTTGAAATGTATAGTGCCTTCGCGGAATGGGGATATTAAATACCCGAGCGCGCCTCTCGTGAGGGGTTTTGGGAAAGGGGGGTGGGGGGCCCGACCCCCAGGGTGTTCTCCTCAAAATTGAATTTTAAACGAGCAAACCGACGTCATCTTTCATGGTGCCAAAGTAGCCGACAGGGGAAAAATCTACTCTTAGCCATGATGAATTTCGTGAACCTTGATCTGATGTTACTGTTGATCAAGTGGCATAAGCAACAACTGAGAGTGTTTTTTTTTTTTCTGTTATTTTTCTGTTATTTTCTTTTTTTTTTTTTCTCAAAATGTTTTAAGTAACTGATAAAGAAGAATCAAATACGAAAGTTCTCTCCTTTATATTTGTTCACTTACTTGCCTTATTGTCCCATGTATTCACTCTTACCGAAAGCTAATTTCTAACCTTTCAAAAATGACAAATTATCAGTGATAAATGTATATAACTTTTAAAGCATTGAGCTCAGATCTTGTTTTCAGTGATATCAAAAACCTTTAAGGCCCACCGTAACTCATTCTATGGATGCTTTGACGACTAATGATTCTTCGATAAAGGCTTACGAATGTTAAGTATCTAGTATTAAAAGCTTCCTTTGCTATTATACGTGATTAAATAAATGCAGAAATAATTACCTTCACAAATTCGCCTTTGTATGTATCTTTACGAAATCTTCATGTTTAATTAGAATAATTTGAAGCATAGAACTAGTAAAAAAATTTTCAGACAAATTAATGAGATAAGATTATTTTTTCAAAAAAGTATCCAATTATACTATTTTTTAATGATTTTATAATAAGTTCAATCAATACGCTTAGTACGGGAGTTTTAATTAATAGCTAATGTATCACATTATTGGATTATTGAAAAATGTAATGAATGCTAAGAAAACTTAAATTAGTTTGTCTAAAATTCGGCACTTGTGAGTTACATTAAGGAAAGGCAATCAATAAAATTATTTAGCTTATTTTAATTTGTCTGCACACTGTGTTTTATTTGATTGTGTCCAATATTTCTCTAATATCCAATGGCATATGTTTTAAATATGTTAAGAGCCACTGAATTCATGGGCAATTTTACAAACAACTTTAAAAAGGCAACACAATCAACGAAATACATACAGTAAATGAAAAAGAAAAGAATCTGTGTACAAGTTTGTTATATATAATTTCCAACAAGGATATCTAAAGTAGTCATAGTGTGTGTGTGTGTGTGTGTGTGTGTGTGTGTGTGTATATGTGTGTCTGTGTGTGTGTGTGTGTGTGTGTGTGTGTGTGTGTGTGTGTGTGTGTGTGTGTGTGTGTGTGTGTGTGTGTGTGTGTGTGTGTGTGTGTGTGTGTGTGTGTGTGTGTGTGTGTGTGTGTGTGTGTGTGTGTGTGTGTGTGTTTTTTTTTTCAAAAATCTGTTGTTTATCAGCTAATTCTGTTTATATATTCATTTTTGCCTTTTAGGGCATGAATTCCTGTCGTTATTTTTTCGTAAAGCAGATACCCTTACCTGGTATATTCAACCAGATCTTCATTTATTCTTTTTACTCACCAATTTGGTGAGTAAAATGAAGAAAATATATGTATCGCGTAAACCTCTTTAACGAAGATTCAAAACATAAAAAATAGAGTTTTTAAGACAAAACGAATGTATGATATTCCATAATAGAAGATGTAAAGCAAATAAATGTTTTCTAGAAAAAAAAAAGAATGAGTCAATTTATCGAATAACTCAAAGGTTTAACTGTACAAGGCTGTGAAAAGCTTATTCAGCCGTTGTCAGATGCGTGTGAAAGTTTGAAAAGGTTTGTCCATGCCGAAGGATTGTTTGACGTATTGTATTCTTCTCATTTGTAAATTGCCCACGATTCAGAGACAAAATGGTCAAGCAATTCAATAAACTTTGTAAAACCATATCCTAAACTAAAATCAAAATTTTTTGGGATCAATGTGAACTTTGTCAACAAAACCTAAAAAGTGCGAAAACCTGATTGATGAAAAATCGATTATTTCATCGAATTTCAATAACAGATGCGAGGTGGATCTCATCGATTACCAATCTCAACCAAATAAAAATTTTAAGTTTTCTTACACGCCAAGACCACTTAACAAAAACAGATAATATTATGGGAGTTTCTTAGTCGTGCAAACATAGTTTAAACTGTTTGATTCTTTGTATTATAGTTTTTAATAGTTTTCGGGTTGATGCAATTGGTTATTTCTATGATTGCGTATCACGCTGAGTGGTGGCGTATCACGCTTTCACGCCACAGGTCCGGGATTCAAATCCTGAGTTGGACAAGGTAGACTTATCTTTTCATTCCTTCGGTGGGTCCATAAATGGGTACCAAGTTTACTTTGGAACTAAATACTGGGGGATTCGCGTCAGACTAACCACCTGATCAGAACATCTACTCATGTACCTCAGCGCCCAAATTCTCGTTAACTGAAATGGGCACATTAGGCCTTGGCCTTCATGGGCTGTAGCACCACTGAGTGTTTAGTTTAACTTTCTTTAGGAACCGAGAAATAAATAACCTTGTGTTAGCGTCTGCAGGTTGGAGTAATAGGGCATCGTATGTACAAGTTTGCGGGTGCGACAACGGTCCAAGTCGGTAGATTTTTATGATGCAGAAATCGACAGCGGCCATATCGAACGAATATACGACACGTTAAAGATTCCTAGAGTACCTGTTTGGCTTGGGTGCTCTTGGCAAAATTTAATTCCTCTTGCAATTTTACATCATCAGAGCTCAGGTACCTCCCTCTGGTGAGGAAACAAAATTACATTGCAGCAATTGGTAAAAAGTGGTTTCAGCTCCTGGGAAATGTACTAGGTCTTCAAAAGTAAGCACCAATCTGTAGCTCCATTTAAAAAAATTATAAAAAAATATTAATTTAAACATACAAAAATTTTGATGTTGTTCCAACAAAGATCTTGCTTCCATCTTAACGAGTGTGTACTAAGTAATGAGCAGGTTATTTAAATTATTTGCAAATTACCTTTTGTGTATGAGAAATGAAACAATTTTCAGCATTTTTATGGATCACGCAAGTTAATCTATACATTATTTCGATAATCTGTTGAATAACTGATTTCCACAATTTAGCCAGTAATGCACACACCGTTGTATAACAGTTGCAAAATGCATAATTTTGTTTAATAAGATTTGTGTGTTTATTTTTATTCGAATATATATATATATATATATATTCATGCAATTTATTGTATTTTATTTATCAATAATGTCACTGCAGGAGAAAGACTGTATTTTTTGGAATTCAAAAATATGAATCATCTTGAGAATCCCAATCTTATTTTACAGTATCACCGAATTCTATTTCAAGTTTATGAAGAAATTTCTTGGTATACAAAATATTTTAAGTGTATGGTAGAAAAATTTTAAATGGGGGGAGTGGAAAACTTAAGGTATCCGACTAGGTTAAAAGAGTGATTTTTAGGTGAGATTGATATTAGGGCCATTAGAACAAACAAGAAATATAAATATACTGAGGAAAAAGGAATAATATATAAAAAAACTAGAGAGTTTTTAAAGTTGGTTTTACAGCATTTACTTTATCTAACTTAAAAGAACATTTTTTGTTATGTGGGTTCATTTTTTTGCCCTTTTTTTATTTGTTCGAAAAATTTTCCCTTTTTACGCACAAAAACGGATATCCCCCCAAAACGATCAAATCAAATTCAATAAAATTTTTATAACATTTATATATATTGTCCCGTCAAGTGTAGACCAATCAATGGGACGCCCTGGCGGACAGACCATTTGCTGTAAACGGCATTGAATTTTTCCCCGGGCGCACAAAATAGTGCGTTACAGACTCAATGTGCTGTCCCCATGGTTCGTGATGTGACTGAGCAATCCGTCACTGCCATGCGCTAAATTTGCCTGTCCTCATTGAAGTGGTGCACTGAGGGATGCGATCGACCACGTCGGTCCGTCGTACCTTCCTGCATCCAACGGGTCACATACCCCGCATTACGTTTTTTTGGTTTCGCCCAACACGACTACCAATTTTCCTGAAAGATAATCCACAATCCCCGGTAGGCCACTACCCTTTCCCTTTATCGAACTCGGATACAGATTTAAAAGCTGATCGCTTTTTTTTCCCCCCCAAAACATAACAATCGCGTTTTTTAAAAAAACCCCAAAAAACACAATTGCCGAAGTTGAAATCGTCAGAAAACTCCAAAACCTTAAATAGGCGCGAGGGGTTTGGGGGCACAGGCGGCCCTGGGGGGTTTGCGCTGAAATTCTAATCCCTTTTTCATATCTCACCTCCGCTAATGCATGGATAAACCCTGTTTTTTTTGCATCTTCCCCAGGTTGTTGCATTTACTGAGGCCAGCATTGTATATACATATAAAAACTACAAGCACTTTAAAGTATTTGCCTGTTTACCTGTTCTTGTTTTAAAAAAAAAGACCTTTTTGATGATAGAAATGTCCTTTGATTAAAAAGGTTTTATTTTATCAAACAGTAAACATTTGATTTTTAAAAAGTAAATTTTTTTAAATTCCCAATTACATTATCCCTTTTTTTAAATATAGATGGGGGCTGGGTTCTCTGTGGGGTAAGGGCTTTCATTTCTCCTCCTACTTTTCTAATTTGAAGGGGCCCAAAAACAAAAAGGCAGCCAGAATGTTTTTAAAATTTAAAAAATATTCAGGACGGTTAAGACAAAGGGGCAATGTATAATTAATCGTTTGCACAAATGACAGCAAAATCAAATTTCAACACAATGAGTAACGAAAGATCAATTCAAGGAAATGTAATTTTTCAAAAAAATGCAACTGTAATAAAACATTATTTGATCATTGAATTTTTAAATATTATATAAACATTTTTTAATATTATCTATGTTTGTATACATGAAAAATAATGAAAACAATAATAATTCATGCTGTGTTAAATTTTCACTGCAATAAATGTGTATATATATATTTTTTTGATGTTGTTTACAAATCTGATGTAAAGGTACATATTTTTATGTGCGTCCGCGAGATTATAATATTTTTCCGAAGTGGCCCGCAAGGTCATTGGGGTTGTATACCCCTGCTTTAGAGCGTGACAAACTGCAGGTTATACAAAGGATGTTTAGATTTAATCATATTTTACAGCAATTTTTAATCTAGATCATGTAGATAGATGTAAAATCATTAACATCAAATTTAAATGCTTATAAAATATTTATTTTTTAAAACATTTTTATCCCGCAGTTTGTAGCACTTCAGTTGGATCAAGATGTATATCATGAAATTAAAATTGCTTTATATACAGTATATTTTTATTTATGGCAATTTTCTTAACTTAGAAAATTTTGCTAAAATTCCATAAAAATGAATTCATATTTTTTTTTAAAACCATAGGTCGATACATAATATTTGTTTAAAAATTATGATTCTTTAAGCCTATTTATGTTCTTTAAAACACTAAAATTCTTCAGAAAATAGGTTTTGAAAATTTGGCCTCCGAACCTAGTCGGATACCTTAAACAAGTTTCTATACCTATAGTGAACCCAAAATTTGCTATGTAATTCTAGTATAAATTTAAATGAACGCAAAATAAGAAAATAAAGTTTCATTTTCATCGGAAATACATACAGTCGGACCCCGGTTTAACAAATATTTCTCTTTCCCCGATTAAAATTAAGGTAAAAAAAAAATCTCTATTCAACGAATAATAAACCCCGAATGAACGCATTATTTCAACATCTAAATTTTTTTTTACTGGTTTGTGTTAGGAAAAATTGATTTGTTTTTTCAAATGGCATCCTTTTTGTCCAAAACAGAAAACATATTTCTCTTGTGAGTGACAATCTTCTATAGCCAAAGGTGCAGATCATTATTAGACTTATCAGATGCAGATGATTCGTGATATTGTAACCCAGTGCTTCTCAAACTTTCAATACTAGCGACCCAATATTCACAATTATCATTTTCATCGCACCCCCTTCATACGATAACAATGTATTGAATTCAATAAAACTATACTTTTACACTAAAGCTACGATACGACGTTAACCTCTTATGTGTCACAGACGTATATAAACGTCTCGCTCTGCCAAAGCATTAATTTTCTGGACATAAATATAAGTCTCTCCGAAGTACGTTCTTTTCTGTCCACTGCTATCCATAAAATTATTCCGAAGGCCTTGGAACGCAACAAAAGGACCTTGACAGTGTTTGCAAAGGATTTACTTATTTCAGAGGATTTGTTTGTTTATTCCTTTTCTCCTACCCCTACCCCTAAAAACCCCATCAAAATACGCGCATCTACGTGGGAAACGGTGGCATTGGGGAGCGAGCCCCGTAACTTTTAATCGGCAGTTAAGGGATTAATTATAAACCGTACAAATCATCAAGATAAGTGTTAATACAAGCCCATGGGGTCACTGGTAATTATCAAACTTGTTCTTGACTTAGTACTGTTAAATTAATAATAAAATACATTGTACAGTAGTAATACTTTCATAAGTGTATTATATCAGTGTAAATGTGTATTTTATATTGTATTATGTCAAAAAGTATTTTGTTTGTTTACTTTCAGTAAATTAATATTTTTTGAATAATCTTTAGTTTTCGACTTTTCAATATGCTCGCACCCCTGGTAGTTATCACACCACTCAAGGGGCGCCCCACAGTTTGAGAAACGCTGTTGTAACCTATTGTGTGAGTTTTGAATAGGACAGGAAACTATTTTCTTATCGCATCCCGCTCTAAAACGCAGGGGAATAGTTTGAGATTTTAATGTTTAATTCAATTACATTTGATGACGGACAGCCTATTTGTGCAACTGAAGCCCAGGAATCTGTTGATTTGTCAGGGCCAATGAATAGCGATTCTGATGCAGAAATTGATAAAGAAACTCTTATCAAATCTGTTGTATTTTCTAATGCTTTACATTGTTTGGAAACTGCAAAAGCATTATTTATGTAGCAGGATGTAAATGACGCAATATTTTCTTCTCTGCATAAAGTCGAAAAAAGAATTTCAAGCATCTATCAATCAGTATTTTAAAATTTCCAATTAACTGGCGCATAATAATTTACTAATAGTACTTTTGTCTGTTAAAAAGTGTACAATTTCTAACTATAGTTATTTTTTTGTGTAATTGCTTATTGAAGAATTTCCAAAATGTAACTGCAAAAAATGTATATTTGTTTAAACCCGATTTAATGAAAAAAATGTTCGGTTCCTATGAATTCGTTAAATCAGGGTCCAACTGTAATTCTGTTAAAAACCATTTTAAAAACAAAGCCACTTTTTGTTTTGGATATCAAAAATAAAACCTTCTAACTTAAGGAAGATATGGGGGAGGTGTCAATTATATGAATTTGAGAACATTTCTCTAGGACTGCTTGTAAACTTTATTGTAACAAGTAATATAAAAAAAAATAGTTTTTAAGTCAATTCCTACTTAGATCAACAACGAAAAATTTTATTTTTTAGCTACTTTTTATTAAATAATTACAATTAATATAAATATGTATATGCATAGGACAGAATCACAAAATTAAGTGGCAATCGGTTTTTTTTAATTATCATTAAAGTATCGTATTGTCCTTTTAATTTCAGTCCAACTGAATGCTTTAACACGTGAGAAAAAAACCTTTTCAAGTTTTGACACAAGTCGCCAAAAGGGTCGCTAAGTCGCCAACGTGGCTGTATTTGTAATTCTTTAAATAATTAGTTTTAATCAATTAATTTTTATTAATTATAATTAAAATATTGTATTGTCATCCAAAATTATCCTTTATATAAAATTTCAGCTCAATTCAGCGCTTTAAAATGTATTTTACTAACGATTGAAAATTCCACCAAGATAAATAAATAAATATACAAATATATAAATAAATGAATATATAGACAGTGCGAGCTAATAGTAGGAATTCAAAAATGTAACTGAATGACGTAACATCTTTATTTAGACATTTTATACGAAGGAATTCTAAATATGATTTCGCTGAAAGAGCGAAATAAAATCTTTGGAAAAACGGATCCAACTCTGAAGAATTCTAGAAAATCTATGTTTACTGAGGTAAGTGATTGAACAATTCAATTTTTTCCCTTTCTTCGCCC
>BMAV01001716.1:0-18134 GCA_019973955.1 Trichonephila inaurata madagascariensis
TCCCCTATAATTCATAATAAATTATTTAGTTTTCAACCAGTTTCTTTCTTAAACTATGTTATCTATTTTATTTCAAATTTAACTAATACACCCTAAAAACCCCTAGACACCACGCCAATAAAACCCCCGCTATCTGAAGCAGTCCACCTTTTGGAAGATTTAGGTTGAATTCCAACATACATATAGTTCCACCATTCATTCTAGAGATAAATATAAGTGAATATAATAAAATAACAATCTATATCATTTTTTTTTTTTGTAATTGCCGTAAATATCCACGCATTTCTCTCCCAATACATTTATTTTTTAAAAAAAAAATTATATTTTTGACTTAAAATTTATATTTTTTTAAATTTTGCAAATATGTTTTCCGTTCCTAAAATTTCTAATTTGTTATATTTATAAACCTGAATTTAATAAAAAATTGACTTTTTTCAAAATTCAATTAAAAACATATACTATACATTTGTAATCTGTGTAATTTGTAATTTGTATACATCTGTGAAGAAGCAAACTTCTAAAAATAGTACGTTTAATTTTTCGAAATTTAAAGTTATCACGTTGGTATGAGTTTATATAATATTTCTTCTCTTTATAATTTTATAATATATATTGTTAATATTAATCTATGGCCTTTTTGGTTTCCTGCTTTTCTTTATCTCTGTGTATGTAGATCTCTGTAATCACTATAGTATTTGGATTTTACATTATTGTAAATTATATTTAGTCCTACAAATAAATATTTTCTTACATTTTTTTCATATTTCTTAGAACAATAATATGAAGAAATGAGATGGAAAGATTGCTCTACTAAGCAATTTCTGCCCTAAAATCTGAATTCTAGTCCTAACAGTTTAATTGGGTATTACTCCTTCCATTTTGCGTTTACTTATACTGACTAAATTTATACATAAGTATGGGAGAGTGTGTATACTAAATTTCCCAAACTCTAACTAATTTATAAGGTAATTCGGAGGAAGATGCCGCCCACCTATGGAATTTTCGATTAGTACATTGAAATTTGAAATAACAAGACCATGAAAAAAATGCACTTTATTTTTTAATATTTATTTTGTTTATGTATACAAGTTAATTCTCTTCTTAGTATGAAAATAAATAAAAAATTTAATATTAAAGAAATTCATTTAATTGTGGCATCTTCCCCATACATAAGAGAATCATGCACCCAGTCAAGGAGTAAGATGCAACAATACCCAGGTAAATAAAAAAATAAGACAAACATAGCCAAATTAAATGTGAAGTAACAATAACTAAAGAAAACAAAAATTATATATAATTTTTTTTATAATTAGTTTGCTAAAAGCGAATTTTCCTGCAGTACGGTCTACAGCAGGCTGAAGTAGTAATCGACTTCAGACCTGCATATTCACGTCCTCGTCCTTCTGTGCCATCCTAACAGCTTAATAATTAATTGTAGCTATATTTTATACGATAATACACAGTGTTATAAAATGAAAAAAAAAATATTTTAAAGTTTATTTAATTTATTTCTGAAGCATGTGGCGTCTTCACCCGAATATAGGGAAAAGATGTCATACACACTTATTTCCTTGCTGCCGCAGTGTTATGACTCGTTTCTACATGTATCGTATGTGTAACAATATGCGTAACTCACTTGTATTGATAATATCTTATTTAAAAAAACACAAGCACGTTTATAAACTTTTAATATGAGGAACGGAATATTATAAAAGTTGCACACACCACTTTAAATGCTCACAAGATTGAACAATAACGCCATTAGAGGTGATTAATTCAGATAAATTAACAAGCCGACTTAATGTTGGACCAAACTCTTCCCCACCCGGCGTCTTCCCTCGAATTACCTTATGTACAACTTGTGACCAGAAAGTTCGGTGAATGAAATTTTGTTTCAAGTACAGTATATTGTACAGCATCAAATATAATTTACTGTCCTTCAAAATATTCTCCATGGATGGAATGAGAGAGAGTATATAAGTCCTGGAATCTCTTGTAAAACAGTTCTTTCAGTACAGCTTTCAGCTCGGCCGTCACGTTGCTTTGAATGTCGGTGATGTCCATAAATCTCTTTCCCTTCAAGGTTCACTTTAATCTAAGGAACAGGAAGAAGTCTGCAAGTGCCAATTTAGGTCAATAAGGGGGGGGGGGGGATCAAGTGTCACAACTCCATTCGCGACCAGGAACTGCCGTAAAAAATAGGTGGTGTGTGGCCTGGTATTATCGTGGAGAAGAGTCCAGGAGTCTTGCTTGGCGTACTCAGGGCAAACGCGACGGATTCGTTGCAGTAAACGCTTCAGAACTTCGGAGTAGGCAACAACATTCAATGTGGTACTCTCAGGGAGGAATTCTTTGTTAATGAGACCCTCATATAGAGTTGAAGAATGCGATGATCATTGTCTTTAAGCGCAATTTTTTCCTACCGTATCTTGGCTTTTTTAGGCGACGACGGACCCCGCCACTCCAAACTTTGTCATTTGCTTTCGGGATCGTACTTCAGAACACCAACTCTCATCACCTGTGACGATGTTGTTAAGGAAATTTCTGTCACCCTCTGCCATGTCAATGAGGTCTCTACAAGCGCCAAGCCACATTTCCATTTGTTCAGGCGTTAAACGATGAGGTACGAGTCTGCAGAAGAGCTTTCGTTTCCCCAAATCCTCAGTGAGTATGAGGCGAACATTTTCTGTGCCGATGCCGCGTTCCTTCGCAATCATTCGCTTTATCAGACGACGATTGTTTTCCGCAAGTTGCTTGCCTCTTTTAATGTTTTCCGGAGTGCGTGTAATTTTTGGTCTGCCGATTCGGAGGCGTCTTTTAAGCTGGTCCGCCCTTACCGGAAACGCTTAAACCATTCATAAACTCTCTTTGATGTGATGGCTTCATCTTTATAAACTTCTTTGAGCATTTCGTGAGTTTCTTTTGCCGCTTTCCCAAGTTTGAAACAAAACAACATGCTATTATCTGATCCATTTTGCACACCGCGACAATCCACATTAAACCTTTTGCTCTCAGCTTTAAACTAACAGGGAATAAACGCGGAACCTTGCCAATTGAAAACATGTTGAAACAGATATTCACCTTCACCACGCGTGGCACGTTCATATTCTACTCGAACAGCAGCGACCTCTAAAGGCTCCTTCACCGAACTTTCGGGCCAGAAGTTCTATTATATATATTTATGTTTTAAATTATATTATTTTTAATTTCTAATATATCTTTCTAAAATCTTATGTCAAGTTTAACTTGCAACTGCAATTATTTTCAGTTTTGATTATTGATTATTTATCTCTCTTCAGTGGGGAACTTTGACTATATATATATATGAATCAATCACAATTTCACAATCAATTAAAAATGCAACAGGGGGGAGGTTGGTGTCATCAAACTAGCTTAACCCCACTTTGCGACATGGCCATCTGTAGATAGCTATGTCTTGGAGTTTCCGCGTAAGTTAGAGGTGGGGGATTATCGGAAGGATATGAGACATTCTATAATTCTTAATATGACTTTTATTAAGAATCTAACTTAAATTGCTTAGATAACGAACAAACTTATATTAAGTGAGAATAAACCAAAGTACGGCCGTTTAACTGAGTCAGATCGCGCAATTAGGTCACTTATCAATATAACTAATTAGATCCACCTAATCTCGATTCAATAATATACTAGCGTTCAGAATACAATCTTCCTACCTTGGAGGAATACTCAAAGGTCCAATCAACTTCAGATATTCAGGTTAGGCTCGAGTGCAATAGTATGTACCTTGTACAACTGGCGGAATCTCCGTGATTTCTTGGTAGGCCTTCTAATTACACTTCCACCTTTTCCGAACTAAGCTTTCTCTAAATTGCCATCTTTGCTCACTAAACTTTCTATCCTTTTAAAGGTTATCTTATTTGCATTTTTGCTTCGTTTTTACTTCTTGGATTTGGGTTGGAAAAGTTTTGCCATTAATCGTGGCCGTCAAAGAACGTAGGAGTTATGTTAGAAGAAGAACGCGAGAGATGTCACAACTTATATGCCCTAAGTCCGAGGTTGCATTTGGATATTTTATAAATTTTTATTTCATAAAATTTTTAATTTTTTTTGAAAACGTTGGTATTTTATTTTCTATATTTGACATTGATATTTAGAAATGAGATTTAGTATTATAAAATTCATATAATTTCAATTTTTTAATTGATTGTGAAATCGTGATTGATTTATATATCTATCTATCTATATACATATATATATATATATATACATATAGGAAGAGTGTGAACTAATAGTAGGAATTGAATAAGAGATCACATACGTTTTAGTTGTATAAAAATCGTCTGCTTAAAATCTTTTTGTTACAAAAAAATCACAACAGAAGAAATATTTACTAATGAACAAAAACAGAAAAAAACGAAATATTTCCAAAATACATTAGCAAGTATATTATTTGCAAAAGTATAGGAAAACTAAGATTCTTTAATAACGATTGTTCAGAATTCAAATATTTACGTCACAGGACCGCCATTAAAATTCTATAAATGAAGTCTTTAAATAATGCTGCTTTCTAAAAACCTTGTTTTACCATTACTATCTATAGCACGTATATGTAAAACATTGTACATCCATTCCTAATTTAAATATTTTTATTGATGGTAACTTAATTGCAAACATATTTCAAATTGCAACAAAAACAAGTAAAAGAAACCCCACCATAAATATTTTAGTAGCTACATTTACCACATTTCTAAGCAAAAAAGTATAGTTTTTTTCCCTCTATTGGAAAACAAATCTTCTTTAGTGTAACATTCTTCTTCCCGATTGTTTGTTTTTGCATATTTTTTATTGATTGGGAAGCGTAGATACATTAACATCAAGGCTTAAATCTTTCGGATATTTATTTTCAAGTACATTGCAGTTTTATATGATTATATTAGAGGCTAAGAAAAAAATCTAGTGAAAAAATGGAATGATTTTCAACACGATTAAATACAGTAATTTGGACATCTTTGTTTCTTGTTTAACTAAGTTTCATGCTTAATCATTCCCAGGGAAATAACATTTAATTTCAAAATATAATAATACATTGGAAATGCTCGTGTTTACAAATAGTTAAAATGTTTAAATATGCACTTTTAAGAGTGAATAGCTGTTTATAAAGATTTACATACATGCACGTAATAAATTAGTAAATTTTTTTAAAATTGTATGCATTAGAGAAGTATGTATTAAAATTACATTTTTTTTCTTGTATTTAACGAAACATAGTTATTCTGTCTTTAAATGTGCAGAATGTTTTAAGGTATGTAGTGTGAAGAGGACCAGTTTTAGTTAAAAGCCTGCAGATTATATGAAAAGGTGAGCAGTTTTTTTGTGTAAATACAAGGCTCCCTCTAAGAAGCGGAGATTTTTCTCTGACAGCCTACTCCATTGGTTTTTTTCTTCTTGATGCCACTTTTTCTCTTAATCATCCAAGTTGACAACACAGTGCCACCTCTCAGTTTCAGATTGGGTATTCAGGATTGCTAACGCAGCTCAGTTGCTCTTCGAAAACATCAAATCAAGTTCGTGTAAATACATTCAAATAATGTTCAAATCAAAGACATACATAGACATATTTGTTTTGCCTTCTATCCTTTACTTGATGGTACAAAGACCAGCCAATGGTATATTTCTAAGGATTTGGGGCCTATCATTCTTTTTTGAATCCAAGCATTCCTTGCGGTCATTTCTCAAGAAGACAATGCATGGTGACATTTGGCACATGATATTGGTCTTCTTCCCTTACCATATATGGTCCTGGTACGTGAGTGGTCATGATCGTGACACCACGGCTGGAGTCATCTCTCAATTTGTTTGTTCAAATTTAGGTACCACTGAAGACCCATTGAGAGGAGGGACGTATAAACGTTAAATTTTTCAAAGTTTTAAGTTCTCTCATGGGCGTAGTGGGGAAGCTTGAAGAGAGAGAGAGAGAGAGAAGGGTGAGCTTCTCGTCTCTTTTAAATGTTGAAAATTCCAGATCCATCTTCATCAGTCTTCGTGTTGAATTAGATTTTATCACAGGTAAAAATAAAAGATGTTTACGTATTATCGCAACCTATTGTCGACATTATATGAAATGAAACACCTAGTTGCCAATTCAGAGCATAAGGCACATAGGATATTGGTGTTGCTAACATGGCGAGTTATTAATAGAGTTGGTGATTGTTGCAATAATACGTAAGTACCAAATAAAATTGCCTTCAAAATTGCATTGCTGCCAGTTCTCCCAGTCTATCACAGATAGAACACGCTTGTTTACTTGGAGAACAGCTGATCCCGGTATATAAACACTGCTGCTTTATCAAATTAATTTTGGCAATGTGTGCAGGCAGCATAGATTACCATACCTTAACACTTAATATAGGGCACTTAAATACCTTACATAATCTGTAGTTATGATTACTGTCAGTAGTGGTGATAACATTCAGTATCGATTTTATCGTTTCCCTCATGTCGCTGGAATGCTGTCATGTCAATCCTATCACCTTTGTATGTGCTATCTGCCTAATAAATTTGTCTTTGATATGCCTTGCTTTTCTTAAAGTATCCTATTATGTTCGGAACCGTGATTTTAAAAAAAGGCATAAATGGATAATTTTCATGATATTTAGTGTCACTCAGATTAGAATACACGCATAAAATTGTTTTAAAGACATTTTGACAAAAAAAAATGATTTACATATAATATTTTGGAAAAAAAATCACTTAGAATAATCTTTTTTCAAAATGTTCCTCTTTTGTAAAAAATGCTTCAATTATAATAATATTTTGCCTGTATATAGCTCAGACCTCTCTACAGAGGCTCAACTAGAATTTTTGAAAAATTCACATTATTTTCAGAGTTACCACCAATTGAAATAATTATTGGGGTTTTTTTCTTAAAATTGCTCCCCTCTGTTGTCGTAAAATATGTATAAACCCACTTCTAAGTTATATATTTCAAAAATTCTAGTTGAGCCTCTATAGAGATGTCTGAGCTATATACAGACAAAATATTATTATAATAGAAGCATTTTTCACAAAAGGAAAACATTTTGAAAAAAGATTAATCTAAGTTAATTTTTTGCCAAAATATTGTATTTAAATAATTTTTTTTGTCCAAATGTCCTTATATAAAAAATTTTATACATGTATTCTAATCTAAGTGACACTAAATATCATGAAAATTATCCATTTATGCGCTTTTGCAAAATCACGGTTCCGAACGTAGTCGGATACCTTAATGCTACTTTTTACTTGTAGATACTCAGGAATATAATAAATAACCGTGTTGTTCGTATGTTTTCGTTCATTTAAGAAAAAGTAGTGTACTTTTACTCCATATTAATTAATAATTACTATTTTTTAATTTAAAAGAATTTTATGTTTTGATAATGTATTTAAGCTAAGTGTGTAATTCATTCATAAACATTTTTTAAAGGAAAATATATACGCGCGTCTAAAACATATTTTTTTTTCTATTGCGAATTACTGGTAAGGATTAATTTCTTAAATTAATCTTATTATTCCTCCCACGCGATAATTAAAATAATTTACCTCTAAGCTTCTTAAAATGTTTACAATTTACATTTCCTCCTATTAAATTAAAACTAATTAGAAGACTAAATTCCCTATTTTATAGTAAATTCATTTATTACTTGAGTTAAAAAATGGTCGAATATTAATTGCAATTTTAATTAGTGGAAAAGCAATATATTTCTTTTTAAGTTATGATCATTCAGTCATGAATGTTTTAATTGTCTTGCTATTTTATTTAAGTACAAGTTTCAATCTCATTTTCACACCAAGTTTAAATTTTGTAATACTATCAGTGATCTCGCCCATAATAAAACCTTGCATTATGTTTTTATTTAATGCTTACCTTAAAGCAATCGAAGTAAAAACAAATTTTAGAGTAATTATAAATATAACAAAAATGTATTCGTTAACTATTTTTTGGATCAAGGAAAATATATTACGTTTGTGGTAAAAATTTGAAAAAAAAATTAAAGTAAGAAAACATGACATATAAAAACAAAATGTGAACTAAAAGCAATAATCACAGAAAAATGAAGGAAAACTGATGTAGAAATTACAAACAAAATCATTAAATTTATGACAAAATTTTTAAAACTTGATGGGGCTGCTAAAAGATATCCCACTAAGTACTTTATTAAGAAAGAAAAACAATATTTAAAGCTAGGTTGAGATTTTTTAAAATATACGAAGACTTTTGCCACGTAAATTTTTTAGTGGTTTTTTTTATTATTATTTTTTCAGAATAGTTATACTATGTTTTAAAATTTGATTATGCTATTCTTATAAAAACAATTTGCAGATATTATAAACAATTGCAATTCTGATATATTAATTTTATTAGTCAAAAAGATTAAATTTTATAGAAAATTGAAAGTGTACGAACATTTTTGACAACAACTGTATATGCCAAGAACTTTCTTCAAAAGAAAAAATAATAGTCAAAACAAGCTACTTGCACTTTTTTGTTACCCTATTAACTTATATTGCGTATATACGCATCATTTTTATAAAGACAAACGTAGTTTCATTTTGGTTTATGAAAAACTCCATCTGTGTTTTGACAATGCACTTTAATTGCAGACGATAATTCTTTGACTAATTACGTTCTTATGCTTAAGAATAAAAGGGAAAAAAAATTTAAATTGTAAGTAAAATATTGTTGTAGTAAAATATTATTACGAATTTTATGTAAATAATTTATATCTGGATGTGTAACACGTTTATATTACTCTGTTGTATTTATTTTATGTTAAAATTGCAATATTTGCAAGCAACGTCGTTCCTTGCATTATAATGGGGATTCAATTGACACTTAGAAAAATCTTGGCGATAGAAGCAAGTTGGCCTCATTTTTGATGGCCATGTTGCCTGCGCCTATTTTAGCAACTTGGCGACCATGTTGGCAAGTTCGTAATCCTATGGATTCTTCTGGAAATTTGTGGAAAAATCCACTAATACCACGATCTTTGCGCAAGCGGATTTTTTTCGAAAGATTCGTGAGGCCTATAAATAGGGAGTCAATCACCGAAATTAAGTTAGTCATGTTTTGAACATTGAAGTGTAGCATTGATTTGACCCAGAAGAGTCAACCATCGATTAATTCGGCTGTTGAGTAGGACGGACGAGTGCTTGTGAATAATCTATCATACAAGTATTTTAGATGCTGATAGTGTGTCTGAGGGCCTTAGAAGGTGTGAAGGCCTATTGAAATTTATTCTGCTAATTTTGCGGTGAATCCTGTATTTCAAGGATTGTTTTTCGACAATAAATTTTCATCCCTCCTGAAGAGCTATCTTGCTCTTTGAAACTGACTGAATAAAATCTTCGAACTCCGATTAACGTAGCAATATGCATTACACAATACAAGAGTAAATAATTTTACTTAAACACTATAAATTATTCAATATATATTTTTCACTGATTATTTTTATTTTCCAGAAATTAAAATTACACATTTTTAAATTTTTAAAAAATGCATCATTTTAACAAATATTTTTATTTATATCTACGTAATAAGTATGTTTTTTTACATTAGAATCATTTCCCAGTACTCAAGATGTTTTTTTTTTTTTTTTTAAATTTAATTCCTTTATTGTAAGAAAAACGAAAAAAAAAAAAAATAGTATCAGAAACACAAATAGATTTAAAATACACATTTAAGCGTTTTTTTTATTGAAAATTTTGATGTAGAAAATACTATGTAAGAATAGAAAGCGTAATGTGTTCTTGATTTAAGCAATTTTTTTTCTTATAATGATGATTAATTAGAAGTAAGATAATCTTTAAATTTTGTGAGGGATGATACATTTTAAGCAACGTTACAAAATTCCAAATACAATTTTTAAAAATAAAGTTTTTTTTAACATAATTATAAAAATAATCTTTTTTCCAATTTTCATATATATTTTATAGACTCATATTTTTAAGGGGAGTATGGTACGATTTAAACTAAACTCAGTGATTTAATGGTTTTTACAATAATTTCACATGTATTATTTATGGATTATATATGGATTATTTAAAATAATTTTTGATCTTAAAATACTACAAAAAGCTAAACATTTTATTTTTTAAAGAAAATTTTTAAAATTTATGAAGGGATTTTAAAATGCTACCCCTCAAACAATAATAGACTTACACGCATGAAGTATGATTTACAAACACATCAAGCTATGTATAACAAAAGATGTGTTATGGGTTTTCTACTAATATGATTAATATTCTTAAAACACTTTTTTTTATGAGTGCTTATGGAAAATTCCTTAAAAAATGTGTAAATTCTAAATTTAATTATTTTTTTTAAAAAATAAGTTTTGCTTTGATTTAAAATAATTGATAATTTTGTTTCAAGTACTAAAAGTAATAGGCAAGGAAAAATCATAGCATTTGGCACAATAGGAAAAATGTCTTGGCATTTTTAATACAGATAAATGAGTTATTTTTTTCTTTCTGAGATAAATCTGCTTAAAATTTTTATTTGCCATTGGTATGTGAATAAATAAGAACATATAAGTTATTACAGTTCTGAATTTATTTATCTTAGAGCTTTCAAATTTTGATTATTCATAGAAAATTATCTAAAGAATAATTTAGGTAAAAAAAAACAAAGATTATTTGAATTTTTGACTTATATTTTTGTTAATTGGATCGTACTGTGTCTCTATAACTATCTAAATAATTTCCTTTGTGTAATTTTTTTCGACTAATAGAACTTCAGTCTCATTTTTGCAACTTTAAAAATGTTCCTTTAAAAATAAATGCATATTAATAATGTTAAATATTGCAAAAAATAAAATTCGAACTCAGTGGCGCAACAGCCCATGAAGGCCAGGGCCTACTGTGCCCCTCCTAGTATACGTGACCATTGGGTACTGAGGTGCATGAGCAGATGCCTCTATCAAGTGGTCAATCTGAAGCGAGACCCCCATTGTTTAAGTCCCTAAGCATGCTTGGTACACAAGTTTGGTACTCTCCCCACTGTAGTAGGGATGAGGGGTTGAGAGTGGAACTTGTCCAGCACGGGAATAGAACCCAGACCTGTGACGTGGAAGAGCGAGATGCTACCACTCGACCATCCGGCCCCTATTACAAATAATGCTTCGTTTTTAATTAAAAATATCAAATGCAAGTCTAATAAATATCTACTCAATAAATATTTCAAGTGCTAAGCTGTTGAAAGTTAAATATATTTTATTTTAGATAAAATTAAAACATGCTCAAATATAACTAAGTTTGAATATAAATTTGTCTCAATATTCTGGAATAAATATATCCATGCATTGCATGTTATAATTTAAGACTGCACGGTACCCTAAAAATTTCCTTTTTACCAAATTTTTTTTTTTGCATTTTCTAGTGGCTTATATCATTTAGAAGCTTGCCAAGAAATTCCAGATCTGTTAGCAAATTAGTTTTTAAGATATTTGAAGTTTAATGAGCTATAGTTTTGGTTTCGATTTCATTTTAAAGCATTTTTACGCTCTTAAATTGAATTAATTAATAATATTTTTGAGCTTTCAGTTTGAAATTGTTATTAATTCCGATTTTCATTACTAAAATCATTTCTGTTTGATTATGTTTTCAGTTTTTGAGTCCTCATAATTAATTAACATTAATTTCATGACCAATTTTTGCTTTAAAAATAGTTTATATAACTTAAAAGCTTTATCGTTAATTTTTTTCTGTGGAGAAAATGTCATGGCTAATGCGTTCTTAGGTTGCTGTGAGAAACAATATTTTGAAGAGATGGAATACTACTGAAAATGATGTATCTAAAAATCAGTCCTCTGCTGATACTGCAATTAAAATTCCGAATGCAAGTATTCTGAATTCAAATGTTGCAGATATAACTGAATATTTCCTTGATGTACCAAACTACCTTATACTAACCTTATACACTATATTTTAGTACTTTAAAGTCATTCGACAAGAGCTAAAACTTCCTAAAATGTCCCAATTTAAAACTGAAAAAAAAAAATTAAATTTTATGAGCAAACTTGACTATTTTTAGTTTAAGTTAGTATCATTATTATTTTGCATATAAATGCTTTGTGTTTCAAAACTTTTGTGAAAATATTAGGTTAAGATAAAGCTGAATAAACTGACGTCTTAACAAATGCTATCAATATTATGCGAAAATATATTTTGAATTAAAAATTTTATTTTCAGTAATATTTAATTAAAATAGTGTTTTAATGGAGAACATACATTATAAAATAACATATTAAAAATTAGAGCTTTACGGGCATTATAAGTTTTTGTTTTATGACTTTACAAACTTTAAATGCGTTTTTCTCATACTTTCAGTTTTGAAGGTATAAGTGCTTTCTAATCTTTAAGGCTTTTTTCCTGTTCAAGATAGAGCCTTGAACTTTTTTGTATATACTCCCAAACGTATGTTCTATAAAAGTTAGTATGGACTTAGGGCAGAGATCTCTAGTTATTTTTCTAAAAAATGCTAAATTTGACATTTTAAAAATTTTCGTGTTTTTTCCAGGTTTTTCTAGAAAAATAATTATTAAAAATCAACAAGGGAATAGATTTTCAAATCCATACTAACTTTTGTTTGCAATAACCTAAGAAACATAAATAACTTAAAATGACTAAAACATTTTAAAAATTGAGCATTTTATAAGAGTTTGAAAAAACTTCAAAAATTCCTAATTTTTCAAAATTGTAAAATAATGGCTAGTGAAACTGACTTTTTACTTATAGAATCAGCTTAATAATATAATCTAAATATAAAACAACAATTATTTTTACTGTAACTGTCTCCTAAAAATATTTTTGAAAAAGGGTACCGTGTAACCTTAATATTGTTTTCTGAATATTCGACAACATATATATAACGTCAATCCATGCAAACGAGATGATTTTTCCTGCTTCAATGTAATATCCAAGTATCAGAAAAACTTCTTAGCAGCAACAACAAAACTTCAATTCTAAATCCACCTTAAGCAAGTAAAAAATTCAATTCTTCACTGTCAAAAGAATATTGTGATTTTATAACATACTGTATTTTATTATTCTTTTTTATTAATACAGACATTGTAACAAAGTGTAGATTCTTTCGAAAAGAATCCAATTTTGATCTAGTCTGGGAGAAAAGGTTCGCTCGCACCTGCAGACGTTATTCGACTGAACATAGACGATATATTATCTGTGGAATGAAATCTCTTGCGCAGACGTTTAAATCAAAGACGACATACGTTCTGGAATCCTATCATAGAATATTGAGTAGTGAAGAATTTGCATAGTCATTAGTTTTTGACAGACTGGAGTTAGGGCTTTCCATTATATGTTACAACGCATTTGTTGTCTTTCGTGCAAGTACGTATAGGTTTCAGAGATTTATATGTGTACATTATATAGCGCATATAATTTTTTTTTTAAAATATAGATTTTTACGAAGAAAAACATTTAAAATTAATTTTTAAAAAAGAAATGTTATATTGTAAATTTAAGTTGAGTAGTAAAAAAAAAATAATTAAATACTATGATTTCAATTAGTTAGAATGTTTTTATAATTTACAAGCCTTTTTTTTTTTAGATTCTTAATAAAGTTATTCATCAAATTATACAACAGCACTGCTTTATTATTTTTAAAACATAATTTAAACCAAAAAAAAGTCTCTGTATTATTGCCAAATAATAACTTTAAACTTAAAAGAAAGGGGAAATACATATTTTCTTTTTTGTGCTATGAGCCAAAACACATCAGTCATAGAATTCGTTTGAAGGCATTTTGATACTATTAGCCATCAAAGGGCTAAGGATTTAGCTGTCAATAAATTGTATGTGACCACTTTTCAAAAGCTTGCTTTAACTAACAAGGAACTTAATTTAAATAGAAAAAGTCTTATAAAAAAGAAGTGAAAAATTTTCTTCCTTAGAAAATTTGTATTAAATTCAAGTTAGATAGATAAAAAAAAAGGAATTATACATTTTAACAATCAATTGATAACATATGATAATTTAATGAATTAAAGGAAGAATTGAACTAAAATTAAAGTTTTAAGAATTTTATAACGACTGTAAGGCTTCTGTGATTATCTTTAGAGTTATTTCTTCGTAGATTGGTTTAAATTTTAGCATAATGTGAAGTCAAACGATGTCTCTGAATAAAATTTTTGCTTAAAGAATTTAATTTGGCTAAGATTGTTTGCTAAGGTCGCCAATATAGTAACCTTACAGGGGAAACGTAATCAGTGTGGGTTACCTTATGTATACACAGTAAAACAAAACGCGCCCGTTTAAAATATGAAAATTTCTTGAAACTTTGAAGTCAAATTCAATATTTTATCGTAAAATTATATATCCTTTTATTAGTTATATAAAAAGTTTCTATCTTGCAAATCTTAATATATTACTTTTATTCTGAATTTTTAAAACTAAACTAGTGTTGATGTCAAAGCATTTTAATATCAAAACACTTTCGAAATTAAAAATTCATAAATTAACTATCAACTAATAAAGATAGCAATAGTATTTTTTTTATTATGTAACTTAATGTCATTAAATTATGGTATCCTTCTTATTTCATCGATCTACCAGGTAGGGCTATTAAATAACGAGAATGATGCTATAAATATTTTACTTTGATTTCATACATGCTTACTTATTATCACGTTCAATATATACCCCTCTTCTATCCCTACTACGCTCCATGCGAATCTTTCATTTGAAACAATGCTAGAAGAACTTTTGTGGGATTCCTTTAATACGCGTGCCGCTTTCTCTTTAACAAGTTAAAAGGTCTCAAAACATGTTTCTTTTAATGCAGATTTCACCTTGGGAAACAGATAAAAGTCTCATGGCCCAACATCCAGTGAATAAAAGGGATGCTCTAATGGCTATAACGCTCGTGACAAACAATGAGGAACGAGTCGGTGCATTGTCTTGGTGGAGAACCATGACTTGCCCTTTAACAATTCTAGTCATTTCTTTATTATTATTTGACGAAGCTCAGCAAAAGCGCGAAGGTAGTGGTATTAATTAATAGTTTGAACTTCAAGAACCCAATGAAAGTACACAATTCCATGAATATTGAAAAAGCAATCGTTATTGTTGGGAATTTTGATTCACTCATTCGAGACTTTTTGGTTGTTAGCGGATGGGTTTTTCTAGTATATGGATTTCGCTTCGTTCCAATTTCATATGTAAAAAACTATGATTCAGCTCACGTTATTATCCTTTTCAATTATTTTGGGCCATTTTCATTGGAATTCAAAGTATCAGTTCAAACATTTTTGCGAGTCTTTTGCTGTTCAAATGCGATATTCCTAGGCAGCAATTTGGCACAAACATTTTGCATACCAGAATTGTTATACAAAATTTGCTGTACGTAATCTTTGTTAATTCCAACAGTCTTAGCAATCATACGAGTACATAAATAATGGTCAAATCTATCCAAAAACACAGATTTTTCGATATTGTCATCCGTTATTGATGTGAAAGGGTGATAGGGGTGTGAATCCTCTTCAACGTCATCTCGACCACGTTGCAAGTGCATGCAATAACCCTTCATTGTCATTCTTTTGTTCCAATAAATTAAGTTGCAGTAGCGATTTTTTTTCAAATTTTATGTGAAATTTCACAACAATCCATTCATCTATTGTTACACTTATCATTTTTCAGCCAAACAAAAATGAACTCTAATGCTAACGGAGACTACAGTTATACTAATTTGTTTACAGAAAAGAGAGGCACAGCACTCGAAAGGTTCAGATTCATTCAGGCCATTCGGTCATCGAAAGGTTCATTCGGTTTCAAGATGAATAGCTGTCGGTCGTTGGCGTTTGGCTCATGCTTACTTCTTCTGTGACAGCGTCAGTTTCGTCATTTCATAATCACACCTTATGCATATGCATAGTTATTTTTAAAGGAGTATGAAAACATGTAAAAGATAACATTTTAAAGTCGTCAGTTTTTCGAAAATTTACAAAGTTCTCTAATGTATTCCTAAAAATAATGTCTATATGTGAGATAATTTAACAGCGTGTACAATTATTTGCCGTGTAATTTTGAAAATATTTATCTGTTGATTTAACTTTATTCTAATTAATGCAGTTTGCGAATCAATAAGCTCATTTGTTATTTTGAAATGGAAGATTGAGATTTAAGTTCTATTTTTTCTTACAATAATCTTTGATTAAATTTTTAATATAATTACGAAGTCTAAACAAAAAGAAAGTGTTTTTCAAAGCTGTATGAAATATACTTCTCTAATTTAAGTTTTATTTTTCATCCATTCTATCTTTTCATGAGTTTTAATATATATTTTAAAAGCATATGAGATTACATGAACTTTGTTAAAAATCTTTATATAATGTAAGTGATATATTTTAATGTAAGTGATTTGCATATCTGTAAATATAAAATATTTTAAATTCTGCTTACAAAAGATATTTGTTACATTCACGAATCATTCATTATATCTTAGAACAATTCTGTCAGAGATAAAACTTTGTCCAATGACGTAAAGTGAAACAAGATTAGCGTAAAAACGCTTAAGACGAAATATCAGTTAACACAAAAAAATACAACGGCTCCGACAAACTACTATGAATTTTCATGCATTTTATTATCTAAATACAAAACGAAAATCGCTTAACACGAACAAATTTCCCTTCTGGAAATGCGAAAGATACGGAAAACACTAGCTGGACCTGACTGTCCTATTCTTTTACAGTATCAAATTCAAAACAGTAGATGATGATAATGTGTGTGTGCAGCCCTAGTTATGGCATTCAAGGACATTTTAAAGTTTGTTAAAAGCTCAAAAAATATCATTGATGCAGATTCTGACGAATAAAAGGAATTGAATAATGCAGCTCTCATTCCCACATCATCTGAAATGAGGAATATCATGAAAAGTAAGCGCAGTTACTTAGAAGAACATTCCAAAGGTGAAATGAGTAACATAACAGACGCCATCGAACAATTTGTTCACAATTTGATACTAAAAAAACTATGCAAAGAAACATATCTGATTATTTTCAAAAACTCAATAAGTATGTTTTGTTTTTTTAAAAAAAATTATAATTTTGTATTAAATTTTTTAAGTCCTTGTAAATGTTTTTGTCTCATTGATATTTATTAAATATATGCATATATACAAACCTTTTTAATCAAAAGAAATGTATATTTGTTGATAAATGCTCTTTTTTTGCAACATACTTTAACAAGAAATTCTTTTAACACGAAAATATATTTCAGTCCTTTCAGTTATGCGTTAAGCGATTTTCACCGTAATTAGAAACACAATTTTTAAAACTAAATACCCAGATTAATTTCTTGAAAAATCTAAACCCTACCCGTTAGTACCCTCTGAGTAAAAATAAAACGAGAAGCATACATTTTACGTGAAACTCAACTAAGTAAGAGTACCCATTTGGGATCTCTAGCATCCCGTAGTCTTACGTAGATCAAAACAAAGGCTTCTTCCATTAAATATCACTCGGGTAATGCATTATGATACACATAAGTTTAATTCTAAGGAAATCACATCTACCTTTGACACTAAAAAGTTTAATTAAATTTTGTTTGCACTGTCCCTTCAAAACTACCTTTAGGGAGCAGTGCGGTATCCTACAATTAAACTGAGCTCAGCATTAGTGGCGTTATAATTTCTCAGAATGATTCATTACGTAATCTCCCCTGAGTGAAGTAATTAACTGAATCATGTTTCCAATTATAAGTTTTAAGAATGGCGTTTATTCGCTGTAACGTATCAATTGAATTTAAGGGGACATGGTACAACTTACACAATTTTTTTTTAATTTAATGATTTTCATAATTTTTTGGTTACCTCCTATGTGTATGTATGATGTAATACAGAATTTGTACTCACAATTTCATAAAACGCTAACCATTTAAGCTTTTACAAGAAATAGAAACTAATGAAGTGATTTTAAAATGTTATTCCTCCTACAAAAATTGACGTACATAGTCCCTTTACTTTTTGACGTTCCCTTGTTTAAATATATATATATATATATATCGTTGGGAACTTATAGTGGAAGGTTGAATTTTCAATCTCCAGTAATTATTTTACATGTAAGTGGGTTTATTTATTTATTATTATTATT
>BMAV01001720.1:0-22233 GCA_019973955.1 Trichonephila inaurata madagascariensis
TCGGGGCCCCCCTTTTCCCCCCCCCAAACTTTCGGGAACTTCCGCGGTTTTAAAATCCCCCATCCGCGCGGGGCTAAATTTAAAAACACCTGCCCCGGGGTTGGGTTTTCCTGGGGGCACGCAGTAGCGTCGCAACTTAGGATGGGCGATTTCCCCATTCTTCCTTTTAAACCCACAGGGGCCTTGCCTTTGGATTCCCTTTGGCCGGGGGGCATTAAAATTTTTCAAATTTTTTTCTTCTGGGATTCATTTAATTTACCCATTTCACTTACTTATTTTTTTGGACTTATTTTTACTTTAAAAAATCTTACATATTTCAAATTTGCCTTTTCCCTTTTTTTTTATAGAAAGCATAAATATTTTCCCCGGGCCTTTTTTCAAAACCGCCCTGGGGACCCCGGGACCCTTTTTTTGATCCTCCATTTTACCCAATTTTCTCCTTTATTTTCCCGTCAGCCCAAAGACCTATGAATTTTTGGGCCCAGTACACCCAAAACTGGCTCTTACGCCAAAAACCCAAATACTCCTCAAAGTTGCTTTATTTTTTTTTTTTTTCCCGGTCCGCGTCTCTAAAGCAAAATAAAACTGATTTAACCAGTACGTTATACAACAGAATTTTGTCTTTTTTTTTATTAAGTGATTTTTTAATAATTTAGGGCCCGGGGGTTTGCTCTAGTTTTAAATCAAAAATTTCAAACTTTTTTAATAAGTTTTAAAAAACCATTTTTTATGACACTTTTAAAAAAAATTTTTTACAATACCTGACTCATACATGCCTTACATTGATTTTGGTGTAATAAGTGCATCTATGAACTGTTGAATATAGTAGAAGCTATTCTGAATGAAATCAAAATTGTTTTAATTAAATGATAAAAAAAAAATAAAACTCGAGCTATTTTTTAACAAATATATTTTTTTTTTGCCAAATTTAAAATTTAACGAAACCCAAAAAGGAAATATTTTTGGTTAAACTTTAGGGTATAACCAAATGCGATGGATCCCCCGTCGGACCTAAACTATAATTTATTGGCGTGGGAAAAAAAAACCCCCCCTTTTTTTTTTTCCCGCTTAACGGGAAAAAAAAAACAGGGGGAAAACAAATGCTTTTGGTTTTTTAAATTTAAAATTTTTTAATTGTAAATTGGACCGGTTTTCAACCATTTTTTTCGAAAACCCCAACCCCAAAATGTCATCAAAATCGGTCCGCCGTTTAAAGGGGTTCATCCCTACTCCCAAAAAAATTTATATAAAGATTTTTTTGCCCACGTCTTTTTGTATCGTTGTTAAAAATTGTTAAGCAAACACCTTTTAAAAATAATTTTTGAGTTTTCAAAGGTGTGGAACTTGGTAACTTCTGACGGATCTATACGCGTTTTCCATTTAATCCTTTGGGAAATCTTTGGGCTATCAATTTGCCCTTTATTCACAAAACAACCCCCTTCGGGAAAGAAAAAAAATCGTGATAAAATTAATTTTACTATATATATTGGGGTTTCCTGTATTGAAAAAAGGGAAAGTTATCCCTGAGTCATTTGGGAATTCCTACTAAAGGGTTAAAAATTTAAAAATTATTGTGATTTGAGACTTATTGGGGGAGGAAACTTTAATTTTGAGTTTTGTTCACCAGGTTCATTTATTTTAAAATTAAATCGGAGGGGGATTTAAATCCTTTTTTAAAAGGTAAGGACGTTTGATAGTCCCCCAATCGTTACACGTCGTTTTTTCCTTTTGGGGTTAGCACCGGGGGCGTTCTTTTTTCTATTTTAGTTGAAATTGTATCTGTTTTTTGGTGGTAAAAAAAAATTTAAATTTGGGATCATATCGAGGGTTTCTTTCCTACCTCCCACACATTTAGGTCCCCGAGATAGAGGTCAAAGGGTAACTCCAAAAACCCAAAAGGGTATGTAGGGGGCTCGTGGCCGGGTAATTTCTTTTTCCCCAAAACCTGGGTTCGCGTCCTTTCAATTAAAACCAGTCATGTAGAGGGGCTGGTGCAGGTTCGGGCCTTTAAAATTTAAAATCTATAACACCGGAATTCATAGTCACACTATTTTGGCAATAGCTTGGTATGAAAATTTTTAGAGTGAAGTGCTAGCTCAAGAGTTTTTCCCCATCATTAAAGGGGGACCAGGACACGGGCCCAAAAAATGTAAAAAGGGCCCAAAAATTTAAAACCCTTTTATTTGGACATATATCTTTGAAAATTTTCAATAGAGATTATATTTTTTTTTAATAAATTTTTGGGTATATTTTAATCATTCTGTAGAAATACAAAAAAAGTTTTTTGGTTTTAATCTTTTTTTTATTTTTAAAATTTTAAAGGGGGGATAATTTTTTAGATCTCTTAAAACATACTTATGTTTTGGAAATTTTTTTAAAAAGTATTTTTTATATATGTAAAATATTTTCTGCACATAAATAAAACAATACACAAAATATAGTGAACCTATTTTTTTAGCAAAATATTACGATAGTTTCCCTAAAAAAATTATAAAACTATTTTTCTAACCTTTTTCATACATGAAACTAGTTTTAAATACTATGTACTATATACAATAAAAACAATTAGGTTTACTAAATGCACAGGTTTTAAGGAAGGGATAAAAAAACTTGAAAATGTGGGGCAATAATTCCCTTTTAAAACCCTTTTTTTAAGCTTCCAAATTGTATGTAAGGAATTTTTTAAACTTTTTTCCCCTTTTTAAAAAGGGCAGGAAACGGGAATTTTTATCACCATCCCGGACCGATGACAATACAAAAATTTTAAAAATTGTTTCCCCTTTTCCTTTTCAAAATCATCAGGTTAACGATTTCATTTCAGATCCCTTGCCGCATCTGACGACTAACTTCAGATCCGATTACCAGATTTAGCAACTAATTCCAGATTTGCCGACTAAAAGATTAAGTTACAATTTAGTTCGATTAACTATAAAAGAGTGTTTATAAATTGTTTTTTTTTTAACTTTATTTTTTTTAAAGTTGACCTATAAAGGTAAAAAATCATGCTTTAAAGAAAAAGTGATAAAACTAAAAGTAGCAATGTTTTCACATATCCTACTGTTGACTAACATTATCCTACCTATTTTTATATACCTCATAATGATACTTTAAACATTCATTAGAATTACCAAAATCATTTTAAATATTAATTATTTTTTCATTGTTATAGCTGAAATTGAACATAATGTTATCAAACACATATTTTCCTTTAGGTACCATTTTTTATAAAAATAGTTCTTGAATATAAAAAATATTTTGCATACTTATATAAAACAATGAACAAAATATACTCAAATTGTTTTTGGATACAATTATTGTATAATTTCTCTGAAAAAACATTAAAGCTTTGAAGTTTTGAAAATACCGAATTTTTTTCTTTTTTCTAATGTAAAGCTAAATTTACAAAAAAAAAAAAAAATATTACTGTTTCTTTCTAGTAAAAAAATTAATAATGTACATATATTAAACATAAGAGAAACTATCTTTTAAAATGTGTCAAGGTATTTAAGCATTATTGCAGCAATCGCCAACTCTATTAATAACTCGCCAAGTTGGCAACCACAATTTCTTATGTGTCGTACACACTGAATTGGCAACCATGTGCTTCGTTTCATAAAATATCGCCAATAGGTTGCGACGATATGCAAGTACCTGTCTCAAAGTAGGCGTGGTTGTTTGTTTTCATTTTTATCAATTACTTTTTTTCATATTTTAAGGTTATTTTAACAACGAACATATAAGTGTTATACATCCTTAGATTCAGAAAAGTATGCACTATTTTTCATTACTAAAATTGAAAAATAGATTTTTTTTAATGTGTATGATGTCCTGGTTCTCTTAATTACGGCTCAAAATTGCAAGGTTAATGACCTTTTGCCCTGGTGTCATTTAGAATAACAATGTTAAAAAAATAATTAATGAACCATTTAATAGATGTACTTAATATTCAGCGTAAATTTCGAAACATATATATATATATATATTGGAGCATAAAATTTACTAGAAAAGTGGTGTCATTTGTCGAATAACGAATATCCTAGCCACAAAAGATTTAACGAACTCATATATTTATAATATTAGGTTGGGGAAAAAGAAACCCATTATTTCTTCGGTAGATGGCTGTAATGTCGATATCACGTGAAGTACCGATTAAACAATTTCAAATTTATGCTCGTTGTCAAGGTGATAGCTTACACTAAAAAAATTCTTTGCTGTTTCTTGTTTGGTCCATTCAGTTGTGAGTTACAGGTTTTTAAAAATGGAAGTCAACAAAGAGAAAACTCGGTACATTTTACAGTTTTTCTTTGATAAAGGCAAAAATCTTAGCCGACGGCTGAAATTGCGAATGGTGTTTATGGTGCCGATACTGTAACAGTTAATTACGTGCAAGTTATTTGTTTCTTTAATTCCATTCAGGCATTTTTGATGTTAAAGATGCACCTCACACAGGCAGGCCCATCGTTGAAAATGTTGATGGAATCACAGAAATAATTCATGTTGACCATTATGTTAGTAGTCGCAGCATCGCGCAGAAGCTGAAGATCGACCATAAAACAGTTTTAAACCATTTGCGCAAAGTTGGATTGAAAAAGAAGCTCGCTGTTTGGTGCCACACCAATTAACACCAAAAAACATGATAAATCGAATTTTCATCTGTGAAGCCTTGTACAAACGGAATGAAATCGACCCATTTCTTAAGCGGATGGTGAGTAGGGATGAGAAATGGGTCACATACGACAATATTGTGCTAAAATAATCGTAGTCAAAGCGCGGTGAAGCAGCTGAAACGGTGGCCAAACCAGGACTAACGTCGAGGAAGGTTGTACTGTGTATTTGGTGAGATTGGAAAGGAATAATTTATTATGAGTTGCTTCTGTATGGCCAAACACTAAACTCAGATATCTACTGTCAACGACTGGACCGTTTGAAGCTACCGATTAAACAGAAACGGTCAGAATTGGCCAACAGAAAAGGTGTTGTGTTCCATCAGGACAACGCAAGGCCACACACGTCTGTAGTGACTCGCCAGAGACTCTGGGCGCTTGGTTGAGAAGTTTTAATGCATCCACCATATAGTCCGGACCTGGCACCAAGCAATTACTCTCTTTTTCTCGCATTGCAAAACTTTCTGAGTGATAGAAATTGCGATCAAGTGAAGATTGTGAAAATCGATTACTAGAGTTTTTCACCAATAAGGACTAAGACTTCTATGAGAGATGCATTATGAAGCTACCTTTAAAATGGCAACAAATTAAACAACAAAACGGTGCATATTTGAGCCAAACCAGACAATCCGAATTATGTTAAATAAAGTCTTGAATTCCATGCAAAAATAATGGATTTCTTTTTCCCCAACCTAATATGAATTTTAAGAAATGTTTTTTCTTTACATTTTTAACTAAAAAATTATGTATCGATCAAAGTAAGAATTTTGAAAGGTGTTGATAAAAAATTTCACATCGTAAAATATTTCTGCTTATTTAACTTTAAAAGTATTTTTACTATGCATGTAACTCAGAAAAATTGTTTAGAACTTTCAAAGTTTAAAGATTAAGCTGATTGCTTCGTGAAATAAGCATCAAGGGCAAAAGAGCATTCACAATGAAAAAAATAACTTAAAAAAATAATAAACTACGTTATTTAGGTTATATAAGTGATTCACTACAACCACAGTTTAGTTCCATTTGAGCTATTAATAATAAAAGAATTCTTATGCAGTTACGATAAAAATTCCAAAAGCTATTTAAAATTCTTTTTGCTAATAGCAACATTATTATCAGCATTTCAGAAAGAAATATATTCAAGCAAATATTCTTTTCTTGTGAAGGAAAAAATGGGGAAAAAAATGTTTAAGAGGAAATTACTGGTTTTATTTATAGTTAGAACTTCGAACTCTCTTTAACTTGTTCGAAGTAAGCAAAGAAGGTTTCTCCTAGTTTTGGAATCATTATTGACATAAAAAAAATAAATATTTTGCCTCAGAATATAGAAAATCAAATTACTAACATTTCCACTAAACATACTTATAAACGCTTCATGTATTCTCCTAATAGCACTTCGGTAAGAATTCTAAAAGTGCCGATGTGGAAATAAGAATGTTAGGAACCACACACACACAGCAATAGTTAAGAAAAAGTTCGACTACCAATTTTGGGTGATAAGAGTTAGATATTTTAAGGGATTACGAATAAATTTTCAAATATTTGCATCCATTCTCAAAAAGAAAACTATTTTGTGGATAGAAATATTTGTGAAGATAAATTACTTGAAAACATTTTCAACCATTTCTAAATACTTAAAAATCATTTTAAGTGATTTAAACATGTAATTATGAAAAGGGCATTATTCATATCGGGGATCATTAACCTTTGCTGTGGAGGCCCCAACTGCCCATGTGATTCATGCCCAAAAGGGCATTTTTTTTAAAAATTTCTTTACGATAAACATGGTATTAAAGATTAGAGGTCAATGATTTAGTAATTTTGCAACATTTATAAATGTTCTTAATATAAAAATAAACAAAAAATATAACCATTTTTTTCAAAAAAAGAAAAAAAAACTTAACGATACATAGGGTCAGGGGGGGAAAACATATCGAAAAATACTGTTTTTTCTCTTTTTTAAAAATTTTAGCTATTTTTTTTGAGACACATATTGAGTTATAAAATATTTTCATTTTAGTTTCTGAAGCTATAACAAATTTTAAAGTTTTTGTTTTGTATGCTGTTTGCAAATGGTTTATTAGTTTAGGGGTGCTGATGAACTTCCTTCTAAAAAACAAAAATTGGCAAAAAAATATTAATTTTAGTTCAGACTTGTAGAAAATACTCTATGGAAAAAACATAAAAAAAATTAAAAAAACTTTTGGTGGGGTAATTTGGGGGTATTCTTTGGCCTAGGTAAGTCCAAATGTCAATGCTCTATACATAATAAAAAGGGAAAAAAACAATAATTTACTTAGGGATTTTTACTAGGTAGTAAATTTTTACTGAAAATATTTTACAACCATTATAGATGTTGGAGTGTTTTTTCCTATAAAAACTTGAAAGAGATTTTGAAACAGCTGTAAAAAAAGCAGAAAAAATGTTTCTACATCATCATTTCCATTTCTCTTTAAAAGTTATTTGAAAAAAATAAGGGTTTAAAATTCAGGTGGATTTAAAGGATCAGGACTTTATCCTCCAACAGAAAGGCCATCCCCACTGTATTACTTTGGGAAAAAAAAACAAACAGGAGCACATAGTACAAAAACAGATTCTTCCACAACCATTGTATCTTTAACCCGTATCGTGAACTCCTTTAAAAGATTTGAGAAACCAATAATACAAACTCTCTCCCCCCCCCCATCTGTAAAAACAATTTTAGCCATTTAGAATTCAAAGATAAAAAAAAAAGAGTACAGAGAAGACTGATGAGGTTTTAACAAACGAAAATTTTTTGAAAAGGTTGATCGAAAAATGAGAGCAAGATCAAATTTGTTGGGGTGAAGGGGAACTTTTTTTTCTGGCGGAAGGATAACTTTTTGGACCCGCCCAACGAGGTTTTTCCTTCATTCCCACCCATTCCTTCTCGGGTTCACTGCTGACGGCGCTTGTGCTTTTGGTCAGACAGATTTTTGGGGCTGTTTCCGTGATCGTTATTTTCGTATTTGTATATAAATAAAGGGCGCCCAGAATACCTGAGTGGGTTTTCACAAAAGAACAACAAATCCCCTTAAGTAAATATAAAGAAAGATGTAAAAGATACAAAAAGTTCTAAAGGAAAGCAAGAATCATGGGTAGAAAGGCTGAGTATTGGTCAAGAAGTCAATCATTTAAATTCATTGGACAATTGATAGAAATTAATGAGTTATATCACAGATATCTGACCTAGTCACCTATTACAATTTTCCTCTTATTGATGATGAAGGTCGTGTAGAGTTCAGTGATATACGCCACATACTACGTGAACCGTGATAAGTGATAGCCGTGGTCATTGTTTATTTAATAAAATAATTTGTAAAAACAAATTTTTTTGGCCATTTGTACCATTAAATATAATCAAGGCATATTTATTTCAGCGTATTCTTGTGTCAAAAAGAATATCTATATAATTTTATTTAAATATACAGCAATTTTAGAACTACCCCCCTTTCCCCCACCATAGTGTAAATTGAGGGTATGAAAACATGCTCTTCTGAATGTATCACTGTGAGAAAACAATCTAACAAAATTGAATGGCTGTGTTTCATGTTTAAAATCTATATCAATCCAATGTATATAAAATGCATCAAAAGTTTCATTAAAATTAATTTATTAGTTTGATTTTTTTTAGGGCATTCTCTAAAAAAAACATGATTTTACCCCACATTCCCCTGATCATATATTAAGCATTTTTAAACGTATTTATTTAAGGAAAAATATATAAGTTCAATTATGATGTGTTTGTTATTATGTAAATTGTTTGTAATTATTAAATCTGTGGCAATTGTTTTCGCACCTGATGAAAATTAGTGGATTAAGTCGCATGCGCTACGTTAATGTTATAGCACGTAACGTTACTTTAAAATCATTCATCTATATATAATTTTCTTTTAATTTTAAAATTAATATATGTCTCTCATTACTTTTATTGATATAATCTGTTGGCTTTACAACTAATTTTTGATTGCGAGTCTTTAAAGGCTGTTTACAAAGAAGTTTATGAAACTGCTACGTTTTTCCTTCATTTTTCATCGACAAGCATTAGGCTGCAAGTTTACTAGTGTTTTTCTTCTCATCTTGATCCAGTGATTTTCTCGTCGGCTGGCTGACATTCACAAGTCTTGTTTTTATGGCAATTGGATCGAAAATCGTTTCCTGTACCGAGAAAACTTACAGATATAGCTCAATTCTCATTGATGGCAGCTTGGGAAAATAGTACTGAATTGATCTTTTTTTTTAAGTGGAAGCTCAATTTATTATGACTAACATGACGACTGATATAACTCACTTAATTGCTGTTGTTGCAGCTTTGAACCCGGTGCATTCGTTAATGGACTCCCCGGACGTATTACTAAAACTGCAGATTCTTAAATATTTTGCAGAATCAAATGAATGTAGCCTGAATTTAATATTCGAAGATCTACAACTTTGCGATAAAGATTGTAACATTTACATTCGTAAATGAAAAGGCAAGATATATACTGGTGAAAATGCAGAATCCACTGTTGATTGGCACGATGATTTTGAAAAATCATCAACTTGGCGTATTTTGCTTCTCTTTCGGAGCAGCAAATTCTCCAGAAGAGGTAATGCAGAAGCGTGAACTTCGAGATGGTGGATTGGTGAAGTTGTCGAATCGGGCACTGATCCACCAAATTTTGAAAAGTCACCAATTTGGTGCGTTTTTGCGTGTTGTGTTTTGCAGTAACAACCCTACAATTTGGTGAGTTTGACCTTTATAGATTTGCCTGGAAAACACTTGGCTGGATAAGTGGCCGATATGACAATTCAAAAACAAATTAGCCCTCACCTTTGGCAAATAAGAAGAATGTGGCCGCGGTAGCCCAGTGGTATAGGTATGGAATCGTGGCTTGCCTTGTAACGAGTTCGAATCCAATACCACTAAAGACCCGCTGTGTAGAGCAGCGATGCATGTTAAATTTGTCGAGAGCTGAAACGTCCTCCCGTTGGTGTGATGTGGTAGTTAGGAGAGGGGGTACCAGCTCAGGTGTCGTCCACGTCCCTTGACCATGGTTAAAAATTACGTAGTCCATCGCCAAAAGTCCTCGTGTAGCTGAACAATGCAACGTTAATATTCAATCATTCATTCATTGGCAAATAAGAAAAACAAATTACGCCAGTTTCACACATTTTTATATTGGACTTTCACAGCAAATATGAGGAAAATAATTCACCAAGTTCTCGTTAAACATAGGCTTGGTCTGAATTAGAATCCATCTAAAACATTTGGCTCTTCTTTTGCTGTGAATATTTACTTAAACAGAATTGTGGTCACAAATTTTGGCATCCACTTGAAAAAATAGTATCTGTATGTAACATAAATTTAGATCAACTATCAGAAATATCTGATTAAGTCAACAAAACTTATTTTGGATGTAATGACCTTTGAGAATAAGAAAAAAATCTGCCATGGATTTAGAAAAACCGTAATTGCTAATCTCAATAACTTGGCTCCAAGTCTTATCATTCACGAATTAGCACAAAAATGGTCTGAAACTCAATGGTGAATATTTACCATTTTCAGTTCGATGTCTGAGAATAATTCCGTTATCGAATTTTATTGGTGACAGTCGACAAAGTTGGAAAATTACAGTTATCTGGAAGAATAGTTAGACATGCATTTCAGTGGCAGCACATTGTAGCAAACGTAACAGTCAATCATTAATTTCAGAGACACACTTCCTTGACAGATATTGAAATAGTTGCAAGTTGTTATCATAAAGCTCTAGATACATCTTGGAAAAAAACGATCTTTCTATGTACTTCTAACTGTTCTATTTTTGTTATTTCTTTAGTTTATGGAATGTAATCAAGGAGGAGTTCACAGTTTATGTTTCTGCTAAAAGATTATGCTTCTACCACTTCAAATTATTAAAAAAAAATATTGAATCACTGCTAAAAATTAATGTATATTTACCTTGAGTAACTTGTTAAATATTTATAAGTGGTTATCAAAATAATGGAAGCACTTCAGAATTATAAAGAAACCTTTATTAGTATGGTGTAATCTTTGTCATGCGATTCATACTGGATTCACCTTGAAATCTATTTATATAAGTGCTGAAAAGTTTTAAAAGGAATATTGTACCATTCTTTATGGAGATATTGCGAATGTTTCGTGACAGATGTTGGTGAAGGATATCGATTTCTTATTGAATACTCTAAAATAGACCATAAAGGTTCAATTGTATTGAGATCGGGTGACTGTGCGGGCCAAGGTAGATATATAAATTAATCCTCTATTCATCAAACCAGATTGGAAAAGCTACGCTGCAAGGATAGGTGCATTGTAATCCTGGAATATTCCATATCCTGCAGGAAACAAAGATTTCATCATAGGATGGACCTGAAGAATATCTCTACACTCAGTTCCCTTCAGGGATACGATTGGTCCGGCAGAAATCCACGACATGGCTGTCCATATCATGACAGATCAGCCTCCATGTTTGATAGTAGGATGGAGATAATCACGATCATATACTCTTGTGTATGGGTCCTCCAAATATACATCCATCAGGTTGTAGGAAAAGATGCGAAAGATGATTCATCAGTCCATATTATTTTCTTACACTTATCAATCAACCAGGTTTTGTGAGTGTGACACCACTATAGACGAAGTTTGGTATTATCATCTGTAGCAAGAGGTTTGGGAATTGCTGCTCTGTCGTAAATGCTTTGTTTATGAAGATACCTTCCAACTCTGTGATCATTGACACTGGAGAATCTAGATGCTGACTGAGCTCTGCAATCTTTTTTGCTGCAGTTGATCACTTTTTAGACATTACAATCTAATTTCATACCCATCGGTCTATTTCATTGAGCTTCTCTTTCCGTCTCCTATTTTGATTTCCCAAGATTGTCTTGCTGCTCTGTGTGTATGTTATCAAGACTTTAGACACCATTCCTCTAGAAACGCTTTCATAATTTTTTCTAGTATGTATTTAATACAATCTGATCTTTCTATAAATGAATTACTTTATTCACTTTGCCAAAATCAGTAAAACTTGAACATCATTATTATTAGTAGTATCTATTTTATTTTTAATTTTTTGTATTAAATTATTTTTTTCCCTAAATTATTCAAGCATTTTTGGGAAAAAACTAATTTTTTTCAAACTATGTAGATTTTGCCAGTTTTCAAAATTTTAAAAGACCCCCCGACGTATTACTAAAACTGCAGATTCTAAATATTTTCAAAAATCAAATGATTGTAGCCAAAATTTAATATTAAAAGACCCAACTTTGGATAAGATTGTAACATTTACATTCAAATGAAAAGGAAAAAGATTATATTTTGGGAAATGAAACCCCACTGATTGGCCCCCTTATTTTAAAAAATCATAAAGGCTTTTTGTTTCTTTCAGACCAATTCCCCAAGAAGAGGAATGCAGAAGGGGGAACTTCGGGGTGTGGTTTGGGGAAAGTTTTGAATCGGAAACGGGTCCCCCAAATTTTGGCCCAATTTGGTGCGTTTTTGCGTGTTGTGTTTTAATACACCCCAAATTTTGGGAGTTTGCTTTTAAATTTTGTGAAAACACTTGGGGGGATAAGGGCCGATAGAAAACAAAAAAAATTTACCCCCTCACCTTGGCAAATAAAAAAATGGGGGGAGCAGTGGTATAGGTTGAATCGGCTTGCCTTTGTACGAGTTGAACCCAATCCCAAAAGCCCCCCTTAGAGCAGCGGATGCGTTAAATTTGTCGAGGGAAACGTCCCCCCGTTTTGGGGTGGTAGAGGGGGGGGGTGGCTCTTGTCCACGTCCTTAACCATGGTTTTGGGGTCCTCGCCAAAACCCCCTGTGAAACGAACATGCACGTTAATATTCAACATTCTTTTATTGGAAATAAGAAAACAAATTACGCCAGTTTCACAAAATTTTTATTTTGGGATTTTTCAGCAAATATGGGGAAAATAATTCACCGTTCCGTAAAAAAAGGGTTTTTGGTCTGAATTGAATCCATCTAAAACTTTTTGGCTCTTCTTTGCTGTAAATATTTATTTAAAACAGAATTGTGGTCAAAAATTTGGGATCCACTTGAAAAAATAGTATCGTTGTAAAAAAAATTTTTACAATTATCAGAAAACTAAACAACAAAATTTTTTTTGGGATGAATACCTTAAAAAGAAAAAAATCTGCAGGGATTTAAAAAAACCGAAATTGCTAACCCAAATTTTTGCCCAAGTCTTATCTTAATTTAAAAGCACAAAAATGGTCTGAAACTCAATGGGAATATTTACCTTTTTTTGTTGATGTCGAGAATAACCGTTATCGAATTTTTGGTGACATCGACAAAGTTGGAAAAAATTCAAAATTATCTGGAAGAATAGTTAGACATGCATTTCAGTGGCAGCACATTGTAGCAAACGTAAAAGTCAATCTTTTTAAATTTAGAGACACCTTCCTTGAAGATATTGAAATAGTTGAGTTGTTATCATAAAGCTCTAGATACATCTTGGGAAAAAAAAATTTTTCTGTACCCTAACTGTTCTATTTTTGTATCCTATTATGGATTGTTTAAACCCAAAGGGTGTTTGTCTCAAAAATTTGTTTCCTACACTTAAAATTAAAAAAAATTTAACCATAAAATTATATATACAAAAAAACTTGGTTTAAAATTATAGTTTTTAAACAAAATAAGGAAGGATCCCAAAATTTAGCCAAAGGTTTAATCTTTGCACCGTTAAAAAGTTCACCTGATTATTTTTCTTTAAGTTTAAAAAGATATCATTTTTTGGTTTAGTTGTGCGATTGTAATTTCATTCATGAAAACTGTAAATAATAGTATAATCTTGGTAATTTCATTAACTATATAACGGATTGGGAAAACTTTTGCGATATTTTCCAATAATTTGATTGTTAATTGATAATTATTTGTGCGAGTGCCAGTTGCAGCTTAGAATGAGTTGTTTGCAAGGCTTAGCAGGGCTTTCTTGTTCTCTTTCTCTTTTGTTTTGCTTTTGGATTTAAAAGCGGCAAAAGGAAATTTTAAAAAGCGAATTTTGATTGCTCAAAGTTTCTGAAATGTGGGAATAGTATTCGGAAAATTATAATTGATGTGCGTGTGTGGGTATGAATTAAAATGTTCAGAAATTTGGAATTGCGCCTTTTTGTAAGAAAAAAAAGGAAAGGTATGTGGTTCGGCAAAAGTCATTTGAGTAATTTTAGACAGTGTGTAGTGGCCGCGGTAACCTAGAGGTCAAGGTAACGGACTCGTGGCCGGCGTGTCATAAGTTCGAGCCTAGTGCCTTTCAAGACATGTCGTGCAGAGGGGGCCGATGCACGTTAAATATATCGAGGCTCAAACATCCCCATGTTGGTTTCGGTGTGGTAGTTAGGAGAGGGGGTTGCAAGCTTAAGTGTCTTCCTCATTTGATCATGGTTCAAAATTACGAGGTCCGTCATCCAAACCCCTCCTGTAGCTAAACAGTGCGAAATTAATATTCCTTCATTCATAGAATGTGCTTAATATATTTCTTAAGAAGCTAACTTTTATTCAGGAATTTGTTTTTTAATGTCTTCCTTCTACGTTGTTCAATTACGCTTTCAAATATTTACAATTTGTTTATCTTAGCATATTTTTCCTTTCATGCGAATTTGACGTTTGTATCATCCCTTCTTCATGCTTATTGCCCTCAGTGTATATTATGAAGCATTTAGAATAGATACGTAATATAAACTTTTTTTTCATACAACGCTTTTACCTCTTTTGTCAACACTTTTCATGAACCTCAAAATTATTAGAATGCCTTGTAATCAGTGACAATACAAATAATTCCAAATATCAACCACTCATTTAATATATATATATATATATATATATATATATATATATATATTATAAGCATGATAAACACTGCGGAAAATTTTATAAGCAAAGCCACGTCATATATTTTTTAACTGCATAAAGAATCTGTTACCCTTTTGAGCACCTTTTTTTTCTCTTCTTTATCAATGCTTCCTTAAAAATGCGTAATCAAAGCATGCAAACATTAAAATATCCTTTTTTTTTAAATATATCCTTGGTACACATATATAGATCTCTCGTCAAATTTAGTTTATGCAATGAAATCAAGCAGTAGTTCACAGTTTATGTTTCTGCCAAAAGTAGACACTTCAAATTATAAATATATATATATATAGTGTGAATCACTACTAAAAATTAATGTATATTTACTTTGAGTAACTTGCTAAATATTTATAAGTGGTTATCAAAATAATGGAAGAGCTTCAGAATTATAAAGAATCCTTTATTAGTATGGTGTAATCTTTGTCATGCGATGCATACTGGATTCCCCTTGAAATCGATTCATATAAGTGCTGAAAAGTTTTAAGAGGAATGTACCATTCTTTATGGAGATATTGTGAATGTTTCGTGACAGATGTTGGTGAAGGATATAGATTTCGTATTGAACACTCTAAAATAGACCATAAAGGTTCATTTGTATTGAGATCGGGTGACTGTGTGGGCCAAGGTAGATATATAAATTAATCTTCGATTCATCAAACCATGATTGGAAAAATTCCGCTGCAAGGAGAGGTGCATTGTAATCCCATCATGTTGTAAGAAAAGTTGTGAAAGATGATTCATAGGTCCATATTATTTTCTTCCACTTATCAATCGACCAGGTTTTGTAAGTGTGACACCACTATAGACGAAGTTTGGTATTAACATCTGTGGCAAGAGGCTTGGGAATTGCTGCTCTGTCGTAAATATTTTGTTTATGAAGATACCTTCCAACTCTGTGATCATTGACACTGGAGAATCTAGATGCTGATTGAGCTCTGCGGTCTTTTTTGCTGCAGTTGCTCGCTTTTTAGACATTACAATCTAATTTAATACCCATCGGTCTATTTCACTGAGCTTCTCTTTCCATCCCCTATTTTGATTTCTCAACGTTGCTCTGTGTGTATGTTATGACTTTAGACACCATTCCTCTAGAAACACTTTTATAATTTTTTCTAAAATATAATTAATACAATTTGATCTTTTTATAAATGAATTACTTTATTTACTTTGCCAAAATCAGGAAAACTTGAACATCATTATTATTATTAGTATCTATTTTATTTTTTGTTTTTTATATTAAATTATTTTTTCCCATTGAAATTCTGTTGAAGCATTTTGTGCAAAATCTGATTTTTTCAAACAACGTACGATTTAGAACCAGTTTTCAAAATTTTATTACTTTTTTATATTTATTTTTTGGCGCATAGTAGCCTATTTTGTGTTGGCTCTTGTGCCATAAAATCAAACAACCAAACATCAATCATCTAGAAATAAAAAGTTGAGATGTCTTGTCATACTTGCATCCAGATTGATTGAATATTAACATCGCACTGTTCAGCTACTCGAGGGCTTTTGGCGACGGACCACGTAATTTTGAACCATGATCAAGTGACGTGGATGACACCTGAGCTAGCAACCCTCTCCTAATTACCACACCACACCAAGCATCCAGATCGAAGTGTTCCTACTATTTGGTCTGTTTGAGTGATCGGCCATTTTGTGATTTTGAAAAAATCCAAAATTTACAGAGCTTCAATAAAGTTACCACATACAACCAGAATATATACATTTCTATTCTTAAAAAAACTGTTAGTTATAAATATATTAAATGCTTACGAAGCGCATTCAAAAATGTCACATTTAATCACAGATGTTTCCATTATTTTGATAACAACATGTATTTATTAGGAGAAATAAAATGGTCTTTCTTTTTACATTTGAAACCAGTTCTGCCTGAATATCCAAAGCTTTACATATTTTGTAAAAAAGTATGAATTAAACCAGTGGGATTTTATTTCTCTCATCATTTTGTTTGTTACGTTTCAAAAAATAACGCTTGTATTTCATTTTATTTTCTTATGTTAGTCTGTACAACATTTCGTAAACAATCTTAATCATTTTGATAGTGAATGCGCACAAACTGATTTCAGATGAAAAAATTGTTCAGTTATCGGACTTATTTTTACCATGCGGTCAAGACTTGGAACCATTTGCATACCATAGACTCTAGGACAGAAAGCATTTCTTTATATTTGAATTTATTTTTATAATTTTGGACAAATCCGTTTCTTTTCCTTTTAAGTGAAAAATTGAATTCTGTAGTTCACAAAGCTCAAATTTTTTTAGGCCTCACATTTGGAATAACAGTTTATATATATAATTTTATTTTGGAAAATTTAATCATTTATTTTTTCATTGGGAGGTTGCTCTGTCTGAACATCCATTTTACACGCATTTTGTAAATCATTAAAAATTGTTTCACAGGAATCTCTTTTTTTTATGATCGTTCTCTGTTCCTATCTCTCTAAAATTAGTTTTGTGTTTTGCAAAAACAAGCAAATTCGTATTAGGTTTCGAATTTTTGAAAAAAAAATTCATTCGATATTATCGGACTTATTTCTACTTTACAGCCAATACTTCACACACTTTGTTTACAATATATTGCATGACAAAGATTGTTTTTCCTTATATTATTCTTTTTTTGCAAGTTAGACAAAGTGCATTACGTCTAAAGCTTCACATATTTTTATCTGTAACTAAGGATTGCACAGTAACAACATTGTTTTTTCTTTTCAAAAGTCGCTCATATCAACCTTTGTGGTTGAATTTTAAATACAGATGAATTATGTTAACAAACAGCATAAAGGATAAAAACAAATGTTGAATGATTATCTTTATTGTCAGGTGTTGGATGCGGTCAGAAAAAAAGAATCAAATCAAGTCAGATATGGTAAAATCACAGTAAATGTGCAAAATGATGTCCGTTTTCTTCGACACATAGTCGAACTCTTTTACCAGATTTACTGACACTTTACGAAGAGTGTGGGATTTAATGTCCGATATTGCATGAAGATGCTGTTACTCTTAAGTTCATCAAGTGTAGGGGGATTATTCTTGAAGGTGACATTTCTGAGATATCCCTAAAGGAAAAAAAACCCGAATTGACAAGTGTTGGGAACATGGTGGCCAAAGTCCTTTGTAAATGACACGATCATCAAAAAATTCAGTTAAAACTTCCATATTGTCCCGTGATGTCTGACACGTTGAGCCGTCTTGTTGCAATCAAGATACCATTCATAACTGTTCAATAAGGGTATGAATTCCGTAATGATGTTTATGTAGACGGACGGTCTTTTCATTTGACTTCTTTGTAAAGCGGTCTTTACATCTGCCACTTTCGTTTTCACTGTGGATGCTCTACTCGATTTCTTCCTGTCTGCAACCGATCCTGTGTCTCGTAAATGTTGCACTAAACGAGGTATCGTTGATGCATTTGGTGCTCTTTCATATGGATATTTCTGCTAAAATGCATTTATCACAGTCAATGAGATTTTGTAGCGAAATAAAATTCCACGATTGCTATTATTTGCTGATGGAAAAAAATCATGCACCTCCCGATGTGCACAACTGACTATAACTGAAAAGAATTTTGAAACTACGTTCAAAACTTCTTATAATTGGGCCCCTGCTGCCATCTAATGACAGAAATCTCAATCAACCCTTAGGATTCTTAAGCATCAAGGATTACCATGTGGATGTGCGTGACTTTTGAAACACACGGTATTTGTACTTTTTCGTAAGAAATAGTTTTTTTCATTTCAATAATAGAAGCGCACACGATAATTTCGATAGAAAACCGTTGTTATACATTTTTCAAAATTATCGGCCATATGTCTAATTCTCGACCTAGATTTCGCACGTTTTGCATACCACATTCCACACTACAGGAAGCGTTTTCTTATATATCGATTTATTGTTATAATTTTGGACAAACCGATTTCTTTTCCTTCTAAAGAGACAAATTTACTTCTATAATCAGTAATCTGCAAAATTCTACGATTGCTTTCAAAACTGACAGTGGAAGTAACATTTTTTGATGCATAATTTTATTTTGGAACCCAAACATTAATTTTTTTTTTATTTGAGAACCTGGTTAGTCTGAAGATTCAAGTGCCTTGTACATTTTATGAATCATTGACGATTGTCCTTTAGGAACAATTTTTTTTTCATCATTTTTGTTCCTAACTCTCAAAAATCAGGTTAGTACATTGTAAAGTAAATTCATATAATATTTCGTATTTTTTATAAGAAATATTTCTCTTTTATCGGACTTATTTTCTACCTTACGGACAAGGATTTATACATTTTACATCTTAAGTTAAACACGATGATAAAAGTTTCCTTTTGTATATCAAATTATCCATATAGTTTTGGACAAAACAGTTTCGTTTTTTATATAGATGCAAATTTACTTCGTTAATCAGTGATTTTCACAGCTCGTTCACTGTTTTCACACCTCGCAATCTAAATAGCATTTTTTTATATGAATAATTTAATTTAGGATTCAAAACCTTTATTTTTTATTGGGAGCCAGATCTGCCTAAATATCCAGAGCTTCATATATTTTATAAATCATTAGTGAATACACTGTTGGAATTTAAATTTTTTCTTCTTTCTCTTCCTAACTCTCTAAAATCAGATTTATACTTTGAAAAAGAAAAGCAAATTCATATAAGATTTCTTATTTTAGATTAGTAATTTCAGTTTTAAAATTTTGACTTATTATTACCACGGCCCAGGAATCTACATTTCATGCTGTAATTGATGACAAAAAACTTCTTATACATAAGTTTATTTTTTAATTGAAAAGCAGTTTAACTATCTAGAAGCGTCAACATTTTGATACAACTAAAATTATCTAGGAATTTTATTTTTGCTTACATTCCGTTCCTTATGTTTTAAAACAAGATTTATATTTTGCAGTCGTTTAATCCGTGTTACTTTTTGTGAGAAGTAGTTCTTGATCATTTCCACTATGAACGTGCCCAAAAATATCTGCAGAAAAGAAAGTTGATGGCTTTGCAGGCGGACACAAGAATATCAGAACAAACTTTAATAAGATATTTGCATATACTCTTTAAAAGGTTTACTCAAATGACAGAATTTTTTGGAAAACATAAAGTACAAGTGTAAGAGCAAAATAAAACGTTTAGATTAACACGTACAGAGTATTTTCAATGGTTTATTTAAAGTTTAAAAAAACATAAATAATCGAGCTTAAATGTTTATTGCGAACAAACTTATATATAAAATTTTCAGAAGTTAAAAAAGTTACTGTTACCGGAATGAAAATGAGTTGTTTTTTTTTAATCTCTACTGTTATAAATATTACTTATTAATTTAGTAAGAACTAGAAGAGATAACTTACCGAGAGATAATAAAGTTTCTAGAGTGAACATTTTAAAACGCATTTTAAAAATGAGAGGAAATTTTAAGAATTTTAAAAAATATGAAAACCTAATAAAATATTAAATGCTTCATTTACTGGCTTTCAGAAGTGAGATAAAAACGTACAAAAATTGCAAGAATTTTAGTCAAGAATTTACAGTACTCGAAAAAGACAGAGAGAGAGAGAGACATAAATAAAATGTCTGTTCAAATTTCCGAAAGTGAAAGCTGACTTAAAAAATACTTAATGAAGGGTAGGCAAATCGGAAAATTCTATGAAAACAATTTTTCAATTCGTGAAGTTTTTTTTATATATATTTCTTGCCATTACTAGTTTCTTTTTTATTGACAAATCTATATGTATATAAATGGCTGTTTGTATATATGACCTCGCTTCACTTTAACACCATTCAACCAATCAGTATGAAAATTGGCATATATATATGTGTATTTTTTAGTGTAGGAAGTTTTTGTTCAACTCTCTTTATTACAGCTCCTCACCAGGGGTCGCTACAATAAATCAACTTCTGCACCGTTAAATCAATCACCAAGTTGTCAACCGTGCTCTATCCCCAACATTTCGTTATGTTTCCATTGAATCGCCATTATAATATAAGGAATGGTGTTGCTTGTGAATCTTACAATTTTAACCTAAAATAAATACAACAGAAAGTAATATTAGCGTATTGAACATCCGGATATATATTATTTACTCTATTTTAAACACTCATCACACTAAATTTGTAATAATTCGTTACTTTTGCTGAGTACAGATCACCTTAGGAAGGTGTTTTAGAACTCGACGCCCAAGGGAGCTCAGGAGGAGTTATATAAATAAAAAAAAGTTCTTTTTATCAGTTATTAGACCTAAGGACTTAAAATTCAGCAAATATGATTTTTTGTTCAGCTGTGATGTTTAAAAATCTATTTGTTATTGTTAATTTTCAATTAACGTAAAATTAACTCATTAAAAACTTCTTTATTCTTCAATCTGTTTTGTTTAATTTTTCAATTCACCCTTGCGAAGAACTGGTATACCAGCTATTCATCTTCGGTTACATAGTTAAGGAATTCGGGAATCACATATAAATGGCTATAGCTGTGTCGAAAATTGAACTAAGCGACCGCCTCATCTGACTCCACTGATCATCCCTCTGAGGAGACACCCGGAACAACACAGGTGCACGCAACTCTCCTCAAACAACGCATTTCGGAAGCCTGCGCCAACGTATCATGCTCCACGCTCCAACGTTCAAAACATGATTCTCAAACGAGCCTCCCAATGCGCATTGAAGCCGATGGAGGAAAGTTTGCTCAGTTAATCATTCTATCTTTTTTTTTTTTTGCATCCATGCCCACAAGGTGTCCTTTTGATTAAAATCTACGACGCTATACAAATTTATATATGACTTCTTGCCCCTATCTCGTTCCGTTTTGGGCTAGGAATCCCCTCAGGGGCTCATCTTCTTTAGATGAGTACGGGTGTCACGACCCCGAGGTGCCCTAGTGATCTTTCCTCCCGTCCTCTTCTCTATCCCTCCTTCTTCCCTCCCTTTCTTCTTTCCCCCTCCTTTTTTTAACCATCTTTAATGTTTTCTAGCTTGCTGTTGGCTTGCCAACCCGCATGTTTGCCGTGTGCGGCATCCCGTAAGGCGGAAAATGGTGTTCTGGGGATAACTATTGCGTTCCCTTTGACTCACGCTTCTCTGTAGACGGGTGGCAGGAGTGAGCCCACTCCTGTCAATCGGCTGGTGATTGCATCTGAAGGTTTCAAATTGGGTTCTCTTAGAATACCAAAGACAGTTGCTTTAGGGTAAGTGTTGCAGTTAAGGGTACCCTGGGTGAACTGGTGGACCATATCTCGAGCCTGTAATACTATACCCAAGTGCCACCTCTGAGGTAAGTGCCGTGCCTGACGCATGTCAGATGACTGGAGGGCTGCCTTCCCTTATTGGGCTCCATGGTGGGTGGATGCGTACTGGGATGAACATAATATATCACTCATGGAACCCAAAAGCAATTCTCCCTCTGGGGAGCACCTTATGCCTGAATTTACAGATTCGTTTCGATATTTTATTATAAAAGCAAATGATACTTTTATGAATGTCTCACCCTTTCTCATAGAGAAGGCTATATCTAGTAGTATAGGGCAAGTCAAGTCAATCCGCAAGATGCGCTCCGGGGACTTGTTTCCTCGAAGTGTCAAATTCAAAACAGGCAATAGCCCTCATTCAACTACAGAAGCTCGCACATTTGCAAATTACTGTCACTCCTCACAGTAATCTAAATTTTTC
>BMAV01001721.1:0-14281 GCA_019973955.1 Trichonephila inaurata madagascariensis
TAAGAAATAATAAAAATTGTTCTCATAATCCATGTTGCTGCTATGAAAAAATATGTTGAAATAATAAAATTTTTGAATTTTATATTCTATCAAACTTGTAAAACTGCATAAAATGTATAATAATAATTAAAAATAAATATATATATATATATATATATATATATATATATTTTTTATTTTTTTTTAAAAAAAAATTAAATATCATGCAAATAATTAAAAATGAAATCACAGCAATTATATAGTATAGAACATTTGTATTTTCAAAAGAAAAATTTACTTTTGGTTTATTTGGGGGGCTATATGATCCTATTGTAAATGGTGTTTTGTCATATTTATAGTTTCCTGTTCTGCTTTTACGAAGTGATTTAACATTAGTAACATAATCATGCTTTTGATACTTATCAATATTTCGTTTTATTATAAATTTAATATCCTTGACACCTATATCAGGATAATTTGACAATAAATGAGGTTTACCAACAAAATTTGGAATTATATACAATTCATCATTTGTAATAGGATAACCGTTTACAAAAGCTTTACTTTCCTGTATATAAGGTGATAGAGATAAAACGTATTCATTCATATTTTCATCTATAGGATAATAAAATTCTCGTTTTTCGTTCATGGCATATGTATCATTCAAAATTCTCTCTATCGTTCGAATTCTTCCTCCAATCGCTATAGCAGTATTTGGATATATTTGTTTTCCTCTATAATCCGTAGCATATTTAAATTTTACTGCTCCACTTTTCATTAAATAATCGTACGAATCACCATTTACATTTTCAAAATAGTATTCATTAGATCCTTTTTTGGGCAAAATAATTTCTCTTAAATGAGTTTTGGCATATAAAGGTTCATTGTTTTTTGTCAAGGCAATGTCTCTGTAGAAGGATAGTAGTCATTTTTTCCTACATCTTTGGCATAAAATTGATTATTATATTTATCAGTGCCAAATATTGGTTTTTTACCTTCTATTATATATTCTTGTACCCCTTGATTCATTGGATATATAGAATTTCCGTTTTCATCTCTAGGATATTTATTATTTTTTTCTACATTCTTGGCATATACTCCTTTTGCAGGTAAAAATTCTTTACCTTTATTGTTCTTTGCATACTTTTCCTTACCCTTTCTGTCTATCGCAAATACAAAGTTACCTGACCCATCTTTAACATAAAATTCGTTTTGCTGATCATCTTTTGGATATTTTTGTGCACCTTTTTTATTTTTTGCATATAGGGGGGACCCATTCTTCATAATCACTACCTGTTTATTTTGTATTGTAGGATAAATTTCCTCTTTCGTACGTTGTTTGGCATAAAATTCCTCTCCATTAGCACGTTTTGCAAAAATTTTACTTGGATCTGAAACACTAATATAATGTTCATTACCTTTTGAATTTTTTCCATAAATTTCGTTTTGAAGTGAATCTTTAGTATAATATTCAACACCACTCATTGCTTGTTTATAAAAATAAAAAACAAGTAATGGAAACGGAATGCCAAGATATTAATTGTAAAAATTATTTAACCCTTAAAACTCTTAAAAGAGAAAGAAAAAATTTACAAGGAGCTTTAACTAATATACACATGAGTTTACAAGAATTAACATACTTGTTTAATCTTAAGGGAACAAAGGAAAATATCAAATTTGAAAAAGAATATTTAAATCGTATTTTAAGTAGAGAAAATTCAATTATAAAAGATGCATGTATTTCGATTTATTCAGCTATAGATGAATTAATTGAAACACTTGATACAAATTATACAATAGTTACCCATCAGAATCCTGATGCAGAGAGGGAAAAGTAATTTACCTTACAAAATTAATTGATGGTCAGAATTTTTATCATCAAATGTATTCTCTTTAGAATTATTAATGAATGGGTACAATACAGTTGTACGATACAGATTTTCAAAATAACTTGCACACAATATATGTTTCTGGTCATTTTTATTTTTTTGTTGGAGAACAAACTGTTTATAGGCTAATTCAATAGGAATTAGTAATCCCTCATATATTAGGCGATCGTTATTCCAAGGAATCAAGGAGTTTGAATGAGTAATTTTTGTTAATCCTCTTACATTATTTACAATAAAATAATGCTGCAGGTATAAAAATCCGTCCAAACCCTTATATTCCACAGTCACCAAAGGATATTTTTTAATATCTGATTTTCTAACATAGAAAGAGAATCCAGACTCTTCTTTAAATTCCATATAAGCATCGTAAAAAATCTTGATTAGGGATAAACCATTCTTTTTTTTCCTTAGTTGTCCATGGGGAAAATCATAATAATCTTCAAAACTTTTTGTGTCTAAGAATTTCTTATAATCTATTAATTCATGTTCCTTCAAATAGGGTAACCAAGTATCTTCAAATTTTTCTTGTATATCTTTAAATTGAAACGTAGTCGAAGGTTGTTTATAGTTTTGTTTATGTAAAGAAATGTAAAAACTTTGAATACAATAAGGTACCTTTCTGCAAAGTACAACAATTTTTTGGCACGAAGTTTTAACCACAAGTCCATAAGATGTGGAATATTTGTGAGAAGCCATCAGAATGTTTAAATTACGAAGGTGATTAATAAAATTATTTAAACTAAAATTATATTATTTAAACTAAGATAGAATTATTAAAACTAAAATTATATTATTCAAAATATATATATATATTTTACAATGTTAATAAATTTTTACCACATCATAGGATCTATCAATAGAAAATGTTTTAGATCTTCTTTCAACCTTTGCTGTTTCTTAAATCTAAAAAGGGCATCTGTAACATGTAATAACTTTCCTTTATAAATTAATCTATCATCTATCCAGGATTTTACTTTTGATTTGTTATACAATGATGTATAAGAGTCAAAATAGGAAAATCTTTTTAAATTTTGAACATTATTTAAAATAAAATAGTATTGTGTATATGTGTAACCATTTAATCCTTCAAATTCTACTTCAATTAACGGAAATTTAAATATATCTTGAAAGTTAAAGGTAAAACGAAAGCCAGTTTCTTCTTTAAATTCTTGATATGCAATCAGAAACATAAAATAACGTAATTTATGAGGATTTTTATTAATTTTGTTTTTAATTTTTTTTTCCAATTGCCCATGCGGAAAATCAATTTTATCTTCACAACTACCACTTTTAATAAATCGTTTATAATCAATTTTGTCAGATTCTTCCAATTTAGATAAATAATGAAGTTTAAATTCTTTACACATTTCAACATCAAACTCAACTTTATCAGAAAAAAGTTTATGTTTATGAACGTATTGTAGAAATGTTTGAATACAGTATGGAATCTTTCTTTCTAAAATGACCACTTGATCATATTTTGTTTTGACTACTAAACCATAAGACGTTCTAAAATTATTGTAATTCATTTTTGTGAAAAAATTTTCATCTTTCCATAATAAAACGTCTGACGTACCGTAATATTTTACAGTTGCTTTTTCACCTTTGACCATCGGAATTTTTGTTGACATGTTAAAATTTGAAAAGAAATATGTGTCCTGTGGAACTTTCTCTCTCCAAAGTTTTTGTGGGAATTGTGATCTTGTGTTGAGTACAGGCATATTGGTTAAGTTCTTTTTTTTACACTCGTAACACTTTATTTTATTTTTTTACAATGCAATGGCAATTATTTGTGTCATCGAGCATACTCTACTTAAAGCTGTATAAATTAGATTTAAATCAGTACAACCGTCAAAATTAAACACGATTCCGTCCGTATCAATAGTTTCTCCCTGATATTTATGTATAGTTCTTGCAAAATTTGGAACTAATGGAATCATACCAGAATATTCATTCCTTTTGATATACACATCTTGTCCATTCATATCAATACATTTACAAGTATCATATTTTGCTACATATTTTTCAAAAACCAATACAGTTCCATTCGTAACAACATTTTGTAAATCCCATTTCGTTGCAAAGTTTTCAGTAACTGCTACTTCACATCCAGGTTTCAAATCAACAAAAGAATTTTTACACACTTTTCCGTTTTCAATTTTGTATAAACGATAAGCTTTTCCTGGGAACTGACTCGTGTAATATGCATTATAGACGTCTGCCGTAGCATTTTTATAAACGAGAGCTTTTTTACATTTTTTTAACATGTTTGTATCGATTGATTCCACCACGGGGAATTCTGTAGAAATAAATTCCAACAATTTCTCTTCTTCTCGTTTATCTACTAATTCACGTAATTGTTCTATAATTTTCAGATACTCGGGTAAAAATCTTTTACTTTCCTTGAATTCTATGAAATAAGTTTCAAATTCTTTATCAAACGAAACATGAAATATGTTATATTGAGACATTACTGGTTTTAATTGTCTCTTATCACCCATGGCAATAAATAAAACTGGAGAATTATTTTCAAAAAATATTTAATTAATGCATGAGCCAACCAAAAGGGAATTAAACTCATTTCATCTACAATAATAACATTTGCGTTTAAATTACAAATCATGGTGTTTTTTAAATGATTACTTTTTTCCAAACATGTCTGGACATTGTTTTCTTCTTGTAACTCTCTTTCAATTTGTTTTAGCTGTGATCCTTCTCTCCAATCTAATCTCATTGTAGAATGAATAGTTCTTCCGTCAATTTTACAAGCAATTCGAGCAGTAGGAGCCATCTTGATGGTAGCTATATTTAAATGTTTAAAAGTTTCAATCACGGTGTATGTTTTACCGGAACCAGGACCACCAGTTACTAATATTAACATATTTCTTTGATGAGCAAACCAGTCTTTAATCAAGGTTATAAACTCTTTTTGAGTTTCCGTTAAGCTCTCAATATGTTTATCGAACCTAGTCTTATTCAAAATAATTTCATCAAAAGTGGTCATAGCTGTAGTTGTCATCCAAAATACGTTACTTTAATTTTAATGGCTGGCGATGAAAAAGTAGAATATCACTTGCTAATGTGTTCTCAAGTTTTAATTTCTTACCTGTATGACATGTATCTTTTATACGAAGGAGAAATAAATGACAAAAATATTATAAAAGATAAAACAATAGATTCAATTACAACTTTACAAGTTTCTCGAATAATAGATCCTGAAGAATGGTTAATTTCCAATGCTGTAAAATTTGTGATATCCAAGCAATATGAAGATTATAAAAGTTTAGAAATTTATTTAGCTCGACCTTATAAATCTGGAATGTATTATGCAATAGGTGAACATGGAACTTTAATGATTAGTCACGTTAATCCAAATGAAAGTATACAATTGCATTCAGAGACAATAAAAGTTTTAAAAAAAGAATCTAGCATTTATTGTAACAATCCAAGAATATATAAAGTAGATTGGAGAAATATACATAAATATAAATATTTAAAATTATAAAAATATATATATATTTTATATTATATTTTTATTTTTATTTTTATTATTATTATTATTTTTAATAATTGTTAGCAAAGCAAAAATAATACAAGACTTATTACATGAATATTTTTGCTAAAATACAAAGCTAAAAACATAAAGAAAAAGACAACAACAATATGAAATGTTGTTTTTAAATATAGCCACAAATTGTTTTTAGTTTCATAATTCAATGTTTCTTTTTTCAATTTAAATAATTTTTTATCGGGTGGTGCTTGATGTATTTCATTTAAATATTCTTTAATCCTTTCCGCCATAAATGTATAAGATTCTGTTTGATCCTCTTCCAATAACACATTCTCCCATACAAAATCTGGAGTTACTTTGATGGGTTTATAAAACTCTCTTTTATAAAATTTCAAATCCAATTGCCTGTTAACGGCATCTAAAGTAGATTTATCCAAAACTCGATTGTATTCAAAGGGATCGAAAATATCGAATATCATTGATACAATGCCATATAAACTAAAAGCAGTAGATGCAGTGGATATTCCCCTAGCAGCCATTTTTGATATATTTATAACTGCAGTTGTCTGTGATTTGAGTACAGCCTGAATCATGGCTGATTTAATAGGAATATTACTAGAGGCTTTGATAACAAGGCCTGGTACTCTTTTTTTCAAAATATGTTGAATGCTATCCAGAGTTAAATCTACTCCAAAATCTACAGATAATTCTACCGCGATATCATGCAATAGTTTAGTATCCATGTTAGGGGATGAATATTCAACAGATCGTTTTTTTCTATTTTTTGGAACATATAAATAATCTGGAATAGGGGGTTTTGCAACCAATAAGGGATTTGTTTTTTTTGTTTTAAATAGTTCTCTATAAATGCTTTGTCCAAGCAATATTTCTGCAATAATTTGCCCTGTAGTCGACGTGCAATCATCTCCGTTAAAATCCAATCCATACGACTCACAATACAAGTTGTTTATTTTTAAATTTCCATCAATAATATCTAAACCTGTATGAAAATTATGTTTTGATGTCATACCAAATAATTTTTCCGGTAATATAGCAAGTATTTTTTTTAAAGAGTTTATTAAATAACAATTTCCATTCCGAAAATCGGTATCTATAGCTCCTTCGTACTGGCATGCTGGTTGACAAGAGAGGGTAAACCCCTTTCCAATGGGGATCCATTTTGGTTTATCATTTTTTTCACAAGGGCTCAAGTCTTCTTTAACTGGAAAACATGCCACTTTATGACATCCAATTTCATCGAAATAAATATTAGTAACTACAATACATTTAGAAGCTCTGGAATGTGGAATGTAATAATCTTCTCCAGTAGCTGGTCTGGTTTCTATGTAGGCTCTATCGAATAAATACGAATGAGATTTAAAATTTTTTAAATAAAAACCTTTGTAAGATGAGTTGCATAACGGATAAGGATCTAGTTCGTATTTGGAGTACATCTTAAAACACTTCTAGAGTTGGACCTTTGTTTTTCACTTGATACTACAATTCTCTTTAAGCAAAATACTGGTGTTTTTTCTAATACATAGTGCACACAAAATTTACAATCTGATTCATGCATTTTGAATATTCCTTGAGGTGAAAGATATCGTACCAATGATCCATCTTTAATCTCATGAGAAAAATATAAAATTTATCTTTCATCAACCATGTTAAAAAAAGTAGTAATTTCTTTATTGGTAAAAGCGTCCTTGTAATTTGATCCTGGGTAGGAATTTAAAGCATTTGATTCCAACTTTAGGTAATTACATTTTCATTTACCATCCATTGATAATCAGTATTACATAAACAAATTCCTTTCCTATTAACGCTAAACAATCTTCTGAAGAAAACTTTTATTAATTTCGACAAATCCTTCTGTTCGAAAAGATTTTGCTACGGAAAGGATTCGGGAAGAAATAATTTTATTGACATATTTTTGAGGAAAATGGTAAACTTTAATTTGACACTTTACAAAAGAGCCTTGATAATGCCAAATGAGTGGATTTGTTATCAAAGTAAATTTTATTGGCCTTTTTCCTTCTGTTCTCCAAAAAGAAGCTAAAAAATATATTAAAATTCTTTTATTGAAAAATACTTGGGGATTTCTAAAAATGAACTAGTAAATTGGTTAAAAGCCATGATTATGAAAAATATCAAGACCTGAGATATAAAAATATGGAAAAAAATATTTAGTAATTAAAAAAAATATATATATATATATATATATATATATATATATATATATATATATATATATTTTTTACTAAGATATTCTGCTTTCACTTTGATAGTCCAATATACGAAAGTTGCAAGCTCCATTCAATATCGTTAGGACTGAACAATTTTTCTTAAGATAAATCTGCAAGATTATTATCAATTTTTGTTCGTATGAAACGTCTAGTAAAGCATTTTCTAAAGAAGATTGAACATCCATTCTATACACGTTTCCTTCCCTTCTTTTGTGTTATAAATTGATATACTCAAATTCTTCCTTTCGTTTTGATTTTTTTAGGGTTTAATAACAATTGGATTAACGTGTTTTCGTTTCCTAGTATCGTATATCATATTTGGACAAATTGTACTCGATTCTTCCTTTTCAAACTAGTCCCCTGCATGAATTCATAAGTTGAAAGTTGGGATTTTCCACTATTTATAAAGTCATTTAAAAGATTCTTGTGCTGCAGGAAATTGTAAATTATACACATCTGTCAAAGTTTCCTGTTCCTCTGGAGTTAAACTGGGATATTCTGACATTCATTAAAAATTTTACGAAATAAATTATGAGAATCTATTAACTGAAGAGCTTGTTCGTTAACGTTCAGTTCATAAATTGCACTTAACATATTCTTGTTTCAAATATGTTGAAAAACATTATTCACAATCGTTCTTTGAACCCATAAAAAATTTGGATTACTACAAATCTAGATTTAAATGTTGAATTTGAAAATGGGCATATTATTACTCATAAAATTGATATTTCTTTTACGTATGTTTCTATCAATTATTCAACAAATTCATTTCGAACGTACATCAGAAGAGATTGTTTTCCCGTCACCATTGGGATTTTTAATTTGCTTGGATTTTCGAGAAGGAGATAAATTGCATGCTGTCATAAACGGAGAATCATGTTATTGAATTTTACCTTTGTAACATCCATACTGTCTAAAATATCATCTAAATGGGGGCAAGCATGCCTATACTTTAAATATTTAAAAAGAAATGGAAAAAGAGAGCCACAAATATGACTAGGTTAGTACGGTAAAATGAAATTTATAATTGCCATCCCATTGAATTGTTAACCCAATTAAATATAAGAGTCCACCAGCCAAAGTAAATATTCCTAGAGGTTCTAATTGAGATATTTCAATCATGATATTATGAGATTTCGCTAAACAAAGATTTTGATACACTTTATTCCAAAACGTTTCATCAATACCTGATTGTTTCAACTCCATTTAAAAAGATTATATTTTGATTATTTTTGGCAAAATCATCAATAGTGGATTGTATACATTCATTGGGTATTAAATTTAAACTTCTTATTTTTTTCCCATGTAGTGCCAATCATTTAAACTAACTTTAAATTCGTCTGCTAGGGGTTTTTAAAAGTATCTTCTAGAAACATTACTAAACCGTTAATTGTCTGCAAGATAATACTTTTCGGGATTCATACTTGATTATAAAGAACAAGTATGAAAAGTATTCAAGGTTATTTCAATTTATTATGAGTCAGGACCAAACAATTGTTTTGGAAATTTAGGTAGGCATCCCAAATGTATTATATGAGTACATTTCTAACAATCAGTCTTCCTAGAAGTGGTCGTTGTTTCAAGACATTATTTCTTTCCTATGAATGCCAATGATAAATATGTTATGCATCACATATTCAAGCTAAAAATATAAAGTGTGATTTGCTTATTTATACCGAACCCATTCTTACGAAACTATTATAAAACCAGATGGAGTTTCAACTATGGTGGTATTTTCTAGTCATTTAGCTCTACCACTGCAGATCATTGGACAAAAGTATGCTATATTTCATTATGTAGACTTGACAAGTACAGCCGAAAATACTCGAAAATTGTTAGAATTGCAAGACGGATCGGTTCAGTCAAACAATGCTTCCAAAGTTCAAGTGGATCATGTACGTGTGCAGTGTATTGGACCTTCCAATACGTTTCCAACTCTTTCTGAAGGAAAATATTATATCATTTTAAATTTAACGGGATTATCTTCAGCCCATCTCATGTTGTTGCGATTTTGGGATATTTTCGATTTTTTACTTCAAAATATAGAAAAAGTTGAACGTTGGCTTATTTGTTTTCCGAAAGAAATGGTATAAAACTCTTTAATCAATTTATTCAGGAAACTATTGATAAATTGTTTTGCAAAAATTTTGAGCATGGGAACATGACTCGTGTAGCAAACATTTTAACCTTATTACCTTTTATAAATATGGTGTTATAAATCGTCATTTGATATTCCTAAATATTTATTTTGTGATATATCATATGTTACTCCTACAATCTAACGGATGCATTTAAAACTATAGCAACTTTTAACGTGGATCATTTATGGGTTCCACATATATTTTAAAATAAAGATGAATCGACAAAATAATTCTGGTGAGTGGGATTCGTTAATGGATTTGTTGAAATTGAGGAAATGGATCCATATGAATATCCATTTCTGCAATAAAGTCCTCCTCATAATGTGGTTGATAGTAATCTAGTAAGAAGTCCTTCTGGTGAAGTGGTCGGTGATTATGTATTGCATACACTAAGAAGTCCTCCTCGTAATGTGGCTAATAATGAACTATTACCAATAAGAAGTCCTGGTAATTTGGTCTATGATTATGCGTTGCCTGAAGTCGATGATTATGCGTTGCCTGAAGTCGATGATTATGTATTGCCTGCACTAAGAAGTCCTCCTCGTAATGTGGCGGATAACGTTTCATTACCATCAACAGTATTTCCTGCACTAAGAAGTCCTCCTCGTAATGTGGCGGATAATGTTTCATTACCTTCAACAGTAAAAAGAACTTCTTCTCGTAAAAGCAGAAGTAAAAGTCCTTCTCGTAGCCCGAGGAGAAGTCCTTCTCCTAATAATCCTAGGAGAATAGCTCATCCTCATAGCCCGAGGAGAAGTTCTTCTCCTCATAACCCTAGGAGAAGTCCTTCTCCTAATAACCCTAGGAGAAGTCCTTCTCCTAATAACACTAGGAGAATTGCTCCTCCTAATAGCAGGAGGGCAATGAACAGTAGGCCTAGGAGAAGTACTTCTCCAAACATAGTTAGTCCAATGCGTCTTCGGCGTAGAGCCCCAAGCAATAACAATAATATTTTTAGATCTAAAGATCAAATTATTCATACATTTGATGGAAATAGTATTACTTTTAAAGCTAACCAAAAATTTAAGAAAGGCAGAGTGCCAAATAAAGCATGTAGATATTTACTAAGTCATTGTTCAAGACGTTATCCTACAAGTCGAGACAAAGAAAAAAGAGCAGTAAACATATTTCTAATGAAAAAGAATAGAGCAAGAGCAAGAAATAATGAATAATAATAATAATAATAATAATAATAATAAAAAAAATTTTTTTAAATAATATTCATTATTTATTATATCGTTTATAAATATTACAATTTATATTTATCGTTTGATAAATATTCCAACACCGATAATTAGGGCAAGTACGTTAAAAGCCATGTTTGCGTAAATCAACAATTGATGTTCTGAGAATACAGCTGAACCTGTTTTTGAACCGCTGTCACTATATATTGCGTACATCAGATATCCAAAATTCAAAAATCCAACAAAGAGAACAACCAAAAGAGCAACAATCATAATTAGTTTAAAATTCATTTTCTATATTACTTGTTTTATCCCAAATACAGCATCAAACCTGCCAAGAACATTCCGAGTAAATTGATAGCTGTAGGTCCTACCAATAACATTTTATTAGATGTCCATAATGTTATCATTTCATCTCCTTTTGTAGTTGCCTTTGATGCATCGGTTGTATCCCATTTAAACGGCTTACTTGTAGCAATAGAATAAGTTGTATACGACATCATTACTGTTGATATTATCAAAAAGATTATTAGTAGAATTATTAGATTGAACGAAATTGTATTCCAAACATTCTTTATTTAATCAAGTATCATGGCTTTTGTTCATACTCAAGGTGTTTTATTGAACAAACAATATATCCCATTGGAATTATCTTATATTGATCCAACCAATTACCAATATACTTTTCTTATTCAAAGTCCCATTTCTTACTCGGATGCCATTCAACAATATAATAATGTTTTTCCTCAAGCTATCATGAGTACGAAAATTGGAATTCCATACACAGAAGTTGTTTCATTTTACAAGATCGGTTTACAATTCTCAATAAAGCTCCATTTCTTTGCAAAGGTAATAGCTTTCAACCAGATGTTTTAAAAGATGCTGAAATACCATACATAAATGTAGAAAAAATATGTAATATCCTTCTATACGTCGATTGGAACAACAGTTTCCATACATTGACAAAAGATGCTGTCCATTTCACAAAAGACCTGGCATTGATAAATGTGCTAATCACGTTGTTCGATTATGGATGGAATTTAACAAGAGCGAATCGACCAAAATTGATTTTTGTTTCTTTAAACTGAAAATTTTTTCATGCAAACGTAATAATTCAACAGATGAATTTTCATTTTCTGTAGAAATATTTATTTCAGAAGGTTTATAACATTTCCAAAGATAATCACGTTCGGATAAAGCTAATAACCTTTGAAATACATCAATTAATTTAGGGGGAACATCTTTCCCATCTACCGTTTGTACTGTGTCATGTATTATAGATACATTTTGTAGAAATAGATTTAATTTTTTATCCTATTATAAAAAGTATCAGATATATTGCAATTTAATATGCAATTAATCAATTCATCTATTAAATTAAAAATGGATTTGGTTAAAGAATGATTTGGAAACAATTTTAAAAATATTTTTAAGTTGTTCCAATAGATGGGATCTACGTATTCTTCACGTAAGACTAAAGTCATTTTAAATGGATTTACAATTTTACCTAACGTTTTACACGTTACATCGTACAGTCTAATAATGTTCTGCAGATAAACCGGAAGAGTATTTGTTATAGGTAAAGTTTGTCTACAGGTCGACGATTACAAAGTAAATTGTGAATTTCTCCCCAAAATTGAGCATTTTATAGTCAAATGTTAAATTAGAATCCTTACCTTGCAAGATTGTGTGTAAAATTTCAGAATCTATCTGACAAGGTGTGGGCCATACAAATTCTAAACTTTTATTTTTGTCGTTTAAAAGTGGTAAAGTTGATTAAAGAAACCAGATACAATTCGAGTTTTAAACAATGGTATTTCCTTAACATCTTTTTCTAAATAATCGAGAATCATGTTTAAATCCCTGCTATATAAAAAGATTGTAACGTTAAACCTCCATTTTCATAATATTTTCAATATTTATATTTTTAGATTCCAAACTTAAAGCTAAATGTCTCAATTCTATCGGCGTATCTATGTATTTTCCTCCAAACAAAAAACGTTGTATCCAATTAACGCACTTTGAGCATGACATCTTTATTCCATTGCCACAAGTTCAAATGAAATGGTCATTTTAAAGGTGTAATAAGATAAATTTTTTAGCTCGTAGGCAATACATTAAATATAAAACAAATGTAGACAAAAGCATTCTCAAGCATGCTATATAAAAAAGATTGTAACATTTAAACTTCCATTTTTTCATAATGTTTTCAATATTTATATTTTTAGATTCCAACTTAAAGCTAAATGTCTCAATTTTATCGGCGTATCTATGCATTTTCTCCAAAACAAAAAATTTTGTATCAATTAACCCATTCAAGCATGACATCATTATTCCATTGCCATAAGTTCAAATGAAATGGCCATTTTTAAAAGAGTAATAAGATAATAATTTTTAGCTTGTAGGCAATAGATTAAATATAAAACAACAAACAATAAAATGTAGACAACAAGCATTCTTTTCTTAATTTTTTTTTAATAATACTTATTGATGTTATTTAAGTGAGACAATACATATTTAGATTAGATATCCACTTAAGCCATGGATTACAAATGGTTTAACCTCGTCTTACCAATAATGTCATCTTGTTCTTTTGTCAAACCCGATACAATACAAGTACGCCTAGGAACTTCTAAAAATTACATAATCTTAAAACCTAAAGTGGTTTAATTTTATCCAACAATGTCACCATGCTATTCAATCCACCATTGTCGGAGAAACTTTGGTTTTGTGAAAGGATCGCAAGCATAACATTGCAAAATTTTGTGAGATATGAAAATTGCCAAACTTTTATGCTTCCGATTTGCAATTTGAAACGAGAGGAAGTGGATCGTATGCTGATGATGGAACATGCTATTGAAGAAAGCATCGGTGAATGTTACTTGAAACGTGTGTTCCCCCACATGGTATTGAAGTCGGTCAAATATTTCGACTTGTGTGAAAGAGATGATGCTCAAGTAGAAATGCAAGAATGGTTTATTAAACAGCTCAGGGAAAGGTTGGACCAAAGTACAGCTATTAATAAACAACTGTGTGAAATGGATTGGGATGAAATGGCCGATTCGTTTACAAAGAGAAATACCAAGCATTTGAAATTCGTAGACCGTGCCATGTTTGACAAGTGGGAATGGGATGAAATTTTATCATCCCTCCAACCCATCCCACCTCGGTCGACAGATGAACAAGAGTAATTAGCAATCAGGTAGTACTATTTTTTCCTTGTGTACCAACGGATTTCGCATAATCTCATCCCGTGCACAGAACGGGCATTTGTAATTCTAATAAAATTGTTTATTTTATTTCATTTTATCTCATCCCATGCGGGAAAAAT
>BMAV01001722.1:0-10123 GCA_019973955.1 Trichonephila inaurata madagascariensis
AACAGCAAACATGGATTTAATACTCACCATAATTATGAAATAGATCGATACTCCCTTTAATGTAGAACTAAAAGAATATTTATAATGACTTTCAGTTTTAGATGTTATTAAATTTAATGCTGTAATTTATATCAAAACAAATTATCTGCTTTAAAGAAAAATATAGCATTGAGTGTATAGTTATAATTTTTATTGTTTTAATATTTTAAATTGCATATCTCGTGTAACAGTAATGCAGCTCTATTTAAAACTTCAATTTCAAAATGATTTCTACATTTACTACACTGCATTTTATTTGTTGTTTTACTTAAATTTTAATTAATAAAATACATTACGTTCATAATTGAACTTATGAACTAATGTAAGTTATATATAAATTCCGAGTTATAGTTAGGTTGTTTTGAAAGACTCTCGGTATACCTATTACATTCAATTTTGATGTAACTTAAAAGTAAACTCTCAATGTTATGTTATTCTAAAACGAAAAAAATTAATGATTTTGGTAAATGTAGAAATAAATATTTATTTCATATGTTTTATAACCTATTCAATGCCAACAATTTAATTCAAACGAGATGCAATTATATTAGTTTTATTTGCAATATTTAAATGTATGTATTGTTTTACTCGATCCTTTAAAATTTTTGAAGCAAAAGTAATTGCGAAAAAGAGTAGTAAACAACATACATTCATTCCAAATAAATGAATAAACTATTAAATGAAATCTTTGTTTACTAAAAAAGCAAAGTAAAGTTGTCAGAAAATACAGTATTCTACTAAATTAGTTTAACGATGTGTAATTCCTAAACATATCATTTCTTTGAAAATAATTCAAGAAAAGAGAAAACATTAATTAAATGTATCATTTGTTAAACACTTCACTTGTTTCATAAGACTGGAAACTCTAACAATGAGAGGAGCCTCATTTATAAGTCGAGTTTTATTAATGGAGAAAGGACAAGAAATTAATCGCAAGAAAAGAATTAAAACAATTTAGTCTGAAATGTTTTGTCTTTTGAACAAGTCACAATGTTCTTCTAAAACGATTTTATGCTTGATATTTTCTTGTGCTTAAAAAAGAATTCATTCTTAATTTACAAGGACAATTTCAAAAAAAATGTCATTACTAAAAAATTAATGCTTAAACTAATATTTCTTCTGGAATTTCACTTCATTTGTCATTCTATAACATAAAAATAATTCCGTAGTGCAAAATGCAAAAGTTGTGGTTTGTTCCTTGTAAAACATACTTTGATTAATTTTATGAATGTTTTAAGGAATCTGAAATTGTGTACATTCAAAAGTTTCCATCCTTACACTTTTTTCGTAATAATTGTTCTTAAAATTTCGGAGAATTTTATTTCAATTAAGAAGTGTTTTACATCTTGTTACTTAAACTAGTTTTTGTAATATTTTATATTTTGCAAAATTTTCGTTCGACGTGAAGAAAATCCACATAAAAAGTTTTTTCTAAGCACTTTTATAAAATGATATAAATAACCTTGAATTGTTCCCAATACTATATCAGAATGTTTTATAATAGCTGAGACAGTATCAGTTGTCCCCAGTTTTTTTTTAAATACGTTACAATTAGAGGATTATTTTTGATAAGAGAAAAATATTTTTAGATTTTATCTTTATTTCTAATTTAGAGTGATTAAATTTTACATATTTAACAAAACCGACAGAACTAATTGATTGTAACTTTTAAAGCATTTAATTTTAACCTTCGAATATTTTCAACAGTAGACATTTGGGTGAATTTGTTATGTTTTGATGAAAATTAACATAACTATTCTTAAGGCAACTGTTACCGTACTTGCAATCCAAATTAATAACTTTCTTGGGAAGTTTTAAAATTCCTTTTAGTTAGGATATTTATTTCATTATAATTTTGTTTTTATTAAAAACAAAATTATTTAAATCTAGCACATGATAGGATAAACCAACAAAACAATCGTATCATTTGTTATACCTTTATGAAACTAATTTTAATTTTTCTAATTTATATCACACATTAGAAGTTTATACTCTACTAGTTAATAAATAGCGCTTTGAATTTTTTGTCATTTGTATACAATTTAAAATAAAGAATAAAAATTTTGGAACTTTTTAAGATTTTTATTTCGATTTTTTGAAGAAATAATTTAATGGAATTTATAAAAAATATCAAAATATTTCAGGAAGCTGCAACCCATTTAAAAAAAAACTTTTATTACTTGATTTTAATTTTCTGTTTATTATCTCAATTATTTTTCAGTTCAGTGTTTCATCTTTATTTTAATTTTCTCTACTCATTATATAATTTGTATTTTAATTTTTAATTTTTAATTTACATCTATTTAAATCTTCAACGTAAATTTATAATGTGTTTAGTTAACATTTATATTCAATACATGGTAGTATAAGTATTATTTAAAATTCGAAGATGCTTAAAAATCTCTCCGGATTCCTTCTTAAACAATTTTCTTTTTTATATAACTTTGTTTTTATCACTTTAGATTGAAAACTCTCTTTGAATGTCTTTGAAGTAATTCTTAAACATTTAAAATAATATATAAAAGGCTTTTTACAAATTCTTAAAGTATCAAATGTTCATTCTCTTAAATATTAATCCTTGAAGGAAATCAATTCACGTATTTGTATTTCGATTCCAAAATGTTATGATGTTGTAAGCATTATCTTATTTCTAAGTCGTCGAAAAGTGAAAATTTATGATTAAGGATATATTCTTATACAGAATGAAGACTTTTGAACATATTTATTTAATAGAAGCAATTTTTAACTTGTAGATTCCAAAAACAAATTTTTAACAATATTCAAATCACTAAGTAAACATTTTATTTAAGTCTTTCTAAAAAAATTATTTCTTGTGGTGGAAATGCCTTTTTATGCAAAGCATATGTATTGTAATTAAAAAACTTAAAAGGTATTTAATATTTCAATCATAGTGCAAAAATTGAAGAAATAGTCATTTGTCATTGAACATTTAACATAACCTGTCTATAACATTTTAACAAATTATTGTGTATCAAAATTTAATATCCTTTTTCATATTTCATGTAGTAATCGTCAGTAGAAAATTAGATTGCCTTGTTTCTGTACTTGACATCAATCTCATGACATGTGTTTAAGGCATCCGACTACTTTCCGAACCCTGATTTAAAAAAAAGCACATAAATGGATAATTTTCGATATTTAGTGTTACTTCGATTAGAATACATACGTAAAATTGTATTAAGGAGACATTTTGACAAAAAAAAATTACTTAAATACAATATTTCGGCAAAAGATTAACTTAGAGTAACCTTTTATCAGAATGTTCTCCTTTTCTGAAAAATGCTTCTATTATAATAATATTTTGCCTGTATATAGCTCAGACCTCTATACAGAGGCTCAACTATGATTTTTGAAAAATTCACAACATTTTCAGAGTTACGACCCATTGAAATAATTATAGGCGTTTTTTTCTTAAAATTTCTCCCCTCTGTTGTCATAAAACATGGATAAACCCACTTCTAAGTAATATATTTCAAAAATTCTAGTTGAGCCTCTGTACAGAGGTCTGAACTATATACAGGCAAAATATTATTATAATAAAAGCATTTTTCACAAAAGGAGAATATATTGAAAATGGGTCATTCTATGTTAATTTTTTGTCAAAATATTGTACTTAAATAATTTTTTATTGTAATACTATTCTTAAAACAATTTTATATACATTTTATAATCCACAAGTGACACTAAATATCATAAATATTATCCATTTATACGCTTTTGAAAAATTATGGTTCCGAACGTAGTCGGATACCTTAAGTTAAAAAAATTATAGTATTCACTTTCTTTTCTGCAATGTTTCAAAAATTATATTCTATAGATTTATTATTAATTATTTCAATTTAACTGAATACATTTCACTCTAGAGTTACCCAAGTGCAAATAGCGATGAATTTCTTCATTCGAAAACTTATCAGAGAACAAGAGTGATACTTAATACCTCACCTTCCTAATTTTCACGTCATACTCGTGAACATTTCAAATTTAAATATCCTGTTCTTCATCTCACTTCATCTTTACCGAAATCAGGACTCGAACCAACCCTGACAATTGCGACTCTAATCAATGAAATATTATTGGTGTGTGAAATACTTTATAATTAATGCCTCTTATTTAAGATATATTGCTAATCAAATATATATCACTCCAATTAACATTTTAACACTATTTTCCAATTATTTGATTTCATAAATTACTCGAATGCCTTAATTTTATAATTTCCACAGGTTGTCTTTAAAGTATCCGACTACGTTCGGAACCGTGATTTTGTGAAAGCGTGTAAATGGATAATATTTATGATATTTAGTGTCACTTAGATTAGAAAATGTATATAAAATTCTTTTAAGAATAGTATTACAGTAAAAAATTATTTATGTACAATATTTTAACAAAAAATGAATATAGAATGACCCATTTTCAAAATATTCTCCTTTGTGAAAAATGCTTCTATTTTAATAATATTTTGCCTGTATGTAGCTCAGACCTTTGTACAGCGGCTCAACTATAATTTTTGAAATATATAACTTAGAAGTTGGTTTATCCCTGTTTTACGACAACAGAGGGGAGAAATTTTAAGAAAAAAATGCCGATAATTATTTCAATGAGTTGTAACTCTGAAAATAATGTGAATTTTTCAAAATTCATAATTGAGCTTCTGTACAGAGGTCTGAGCTATATACAGGCAAAATATTATTATAATAGAAGCATTTTTCACAACAGGAGAACATTTTGAACAAAGGTTATTTTAAGTTAATTTTTTGCCGAAATATTGTATTTAAATAAATTTTTTTTGTTCAAATGTCCTTAAAACAATTTTATACATGCATTCTAATCTAAGTGACACTTAATATCATGAAAATTATCCATTTATGCGCCTTTTTAAAATCGCACTTTGCTTTTACTCTTACGAAGGATAAAATTTGATAGGAGTGGTGCTAATATTCGATCAGTTTTGATCTGAAATATGTTGTTGTTACTTATGCCCTGCAGAGAAAAGCGCGATTTGTGACTCGGTTCCACCCCAATATAGAGGGAGAACACCATGGGTGTGGTCAGGGGGCCCCATCTCTCTTCTACTAACCTCACCAGAGGACTTGTAGCTCTACTACTATTTAGAGTATCCTCATGCCATGAAAGCACTATACATTTACAAGCATTCATGCCTTTTCTGAGATTCGAACCCAGGCCCAACAGCTCAGTGGTCAGCGTCACTAACCACTGTACCGGATGAGGGGCTAATGATCTTAAATATTTAATATATAAAGCTAAGAAAGATAATATTTCCGGTGTTTATCTATTTACTTTCCGTGGCTCAAAGACTAAATCTAAAATTTTAATAATAATGGTAGTAGTTTTAGTAATGAAATTAACCAAATGTTTTTTCTCTCTCTCTCTTTTTATTTAAATGAGCACGGAATATTTTATAAAGCAAACAAGTACTGCATCAAATTACATGTACTGAATCTACCTACTTAAGTATGTAAAACCTTTTCTTTGATATAAAAGAAACCCAATGCTCTAGAAGAGGAACAAAAATTTAACTTCTAAAACGCTGTAAAAAGTTCAGAGATACTGTAAATATGTATGTGCATCAAGTTTTCTTTAATTTTATTTTATTTCTGTTTGCAAACCGATTTCTATTCTATGTTAGTTTTCTATATAAATCAGTTTTATAGGAATTTCTCTGTAACCAACCAAAGTTTCAGAATCTGTAGTATTTGAATTTTATAAAAAAAAAAATTTTATTTATTGATCCCTTACATCATTGAAATAAAGCTCATTTAAAGTAAATTTGTTTTATAGTTTAAAGAAAATTGTTAGTTAAAAATAAATGTTTCATTTTACTTTTAAAATTATGTATTTTTGAACTTTGCTCCACGTTTCGAAGAATTAACGAGAATTTCTCATATAACACTGGAATACTTTAACTGGAAGTGTCTACTTTCTCAATGGAGTGACTCATGCCTCTTTACCCCCATCTGGCCATTGTGACCCCTCTAATGTGTTTTCCAGAGCTTCTGGAAGTGAGCCATATTACACCAAGATCCCAATTACGAGAACGTAAAATTATCCAGCGATTGCTCATGATGGCGAAGTGCTTGGCGACGACAAGTCGAAACATGTTTCTTGGCGGAAATAATCTTTACTCGTTAGAAAAGTGAAGCCTTATGCCGTTTAGTCAGTTCTGGTGGAATTTCCCGGTAATGAAATAAGACGATCCAGACTTTCATTGAATCTGTTTTAATTCTCTCTGGATATTTAGTAGTAGCAAGTAACAAGTTATTTCGCCATGAGGCCTTTTAAAGGTACTAGTAATGGTTTAACAGCAAATGGATATCCGATATTCGAAAGAAAGTAATTGCTTTGAATCGATTAATCAAATAATCGTAATTGAAACTTATCGATTTATCTTTTTCTTTGAAAACAATTCTGTTTTATATTAGGAATAACGTTTTGTGAACATTATTAAATTGCATGTGTATGAATAAAAGACAGAAACCATTTTTGTCAAAAACTTGAAAAGTTTTACACACTTTTAGATATAATAAAATGTGAATTTTAGTACGAGAATTTACTGTTAGTGTTATTTTCTTGTTATTGATACCAAAAACTGAAAAGTGGAAAGCATCACTCTTAATAATATTTTGTAATATTTAATTAAACTTCTACTAAATAATGTTCTGAATTAGAATACATTAATAATAAAAGAATTCAATGATGCTAAACTGTTAATATTATAGAAACTTTTGTTCATAAACCAAAGAAATATCCTCGTACAACTTATCATTTCCAATGAAGCCGGAAATAGTTCAATTGAAGGATGAAAATTATTTCTTCAAATCATTCTCTTTAAAAAGTAAATTATATTGAAAAATCCTTACACAGCCATAATTAAAATATAAGGTAAGCTTTCTGATGAAAGTTTTTTTTTAAAAAAAGAATAAATATTTGTATTATTCCAAAACCATAATTTATTAAAGTATGAGTAACAGGTATATGGTAATTATGAACTAAGATGTGCATTCATTTACTTATAGTAAGAATATCTTTATTTTATTCTAAAAATAATTATAACATTTATACATACAGGATGATCTGCTAGCAGACCGACAAACTTGCAGGGTGTGTGCAGAGTACAGAAACAACTCGGAATCAAGGTCATAGTTCCGAGCTATGGTAAAAAGTAGAGAAAAAGAACAAAACCAATAACACATTAAAGGGACAGAAAACATTTTAATGAAAGATTGTACTACAACAGGTATTCGAAATTACGACCAAAAATCGTCTGGTAGGCCTGACAGCGGCACTTCATGGGATTCCTTACGTTCAGAAAGATCCCTCTGGGCAATCTTTTGATAGGTGGCCCTGAACACAAGTTTTTGGGAAAACTGTTGGATGTCGTCATTTGCGATGTATTTCCCTATGAAGTAGGATGAACTCGTATTCAAATGAAGAATTGATCAACATATTGATCGTGTATGGAGCTACGAATTGTATTGTACATGCTGCTCGGCTGTTTTGCCAAGGTTGTTACTCGGGTAGGCATGTTCCACATCACACGACCTTTGCAAATGTGAGTAGAAGGTGACGTGAGTCGGGTTCTGGTCCAATGAAAAGTTTAATGTATGAAACGCCCGTTCCTTTAGTTGCAGAAATCTTCGAGAACGTTAAAAATTCCATTCCGCTCCGCTGTCAGACCTTCCAAATGACTCTTGGTAATAATTTCGAACATCTGTTGTAGTACAACCTTTCAGTAAAATGTTTTCTGTCCCAATAATGTGCTGAAGCTTCTGTTCTTTTTCTCTGCTTCTTTCCACCGTAGCTTGCAACTACGGCATTTGCGACCTTGCATTCCTTGTAATTCCGAGTCGTCTTTGAAAACCCTACACACTCTGCAAGTTTGTCGGTCTAATAGAGAATCACCCAATAAATATTTTTGTTGAAATAGGCTGAATATTAACAACTAAGCATTTGCAGACACGGTAAGTCTCCAAATGTGAGAGCCATTTCAGTGGTGGCACCCTCTCGTGGCGGCTCTCGCTACGAAATGTGGACGCTTGAGTTAACGTAATTCGAGCTCTTGTCGGTTGGTAAATATTGCCGATCATGCATCCATATTAATATTACATTTTGTCCAGGAACAATTAAATGAAAACCTGCGTTTTTATATATCTTTTGATTTAAATAACGTAATTAATTTGGTTTTTTTTTTTATCAAATATTATAGACATTTAAAAATAATCTATTTAAGGCATTAAAAAAATTGTACTTTCTTGAATACTACAAAATGTTTCTTTTTAAAAATTAGAAAAATCTTGTTTTGTTTGATTGTATAAAATCATGTTATTAGTTTGATTTTATGAAATAATGATTAAGTAAAAAAACACGCTTTTTTCCAGCTTAACCAATTTATTTAAAACATATCTAAAATTTTCGATAACATCTTAAAACACAATCTTCTTGGAGTCCACACTCGAATCCTCAATCTCTTTTACAATCATTTTCGCCCGCGTTCCTCTTCTTCGTTCAATTACAGGAGTTGAGTGGTAGCGGGCTGCATGACAATTTTATCAAATCATGGTGTGAGTCTGATTGCTTATTAATACTGTAATGTGAAATCCAGGATGTTATTGTGGCTATTACGAACTACATAATTTTAATCCATTTCAAATGTTGAGACGAAACATGAGAGAGAGCTAACACCATACTCTATAAACTTCCTGACCACATTAACGTGATTACTTTGAGGCTCAAAAATTTAACGAGCATCAACCTATTTATATGGAGTCTTTATTGGCATCTGCACTTAAACCCACAACTCGAAAAAAATAAAACCACCCCGCGTTCACGACCACACCATTTGGCTACCATGGACCATAATATTGTGGGATAAAACGCATTTATTTTTCTTTCATTAGTTACATGAATTTATTTCACGAAACAATCAAAACTGAAAAATTCATTCTTGCTTCCTTTAATAAACTCGTAATTAATGTTTCCTTTTTTCCACATTTTAATGCTTTTGTTTAGTTAAAAAGAGTATTTAAAACCTTTTATCTCTTATTCAAATATGTACTGAATATTCTGAAGCTTTTTGCTGCCATTCTACTTCTCTTTGTATCCTAACTAATCGCTACATTTCCAAATGAAGAGTACTCCATCCATTTATGATATCCTACAAAAAATGAATGAAACAATAGGCAGCTAAAAAGATTTCTACAAAGTGCAAGGTGTGACACACAAAAAAACGAGACTAAGTGTGTAGCTTGAAAAAAGAGAGGAATTTTGGGGCAACAACTGCTTTGGTGACGACATCCCACGCTCCTCCTCTATCCATGAGGCCAGTTGCGCCTTAATAAATCATGCCAGTTGGGAGTACTGCGTCATTGAGTGAGCCCGTGCAACTGCTTTCTGCTGGAAAATTGTCGAACCAACATCCAGTTTCTTTTGAAACTTTGAAAGTCAACCACGGAAACATTTCAAAAATTAACTGAGGCTTACGGAAATGAAACTTTGTCTCGTGCACGTATGTTTGAATGGCATAAACGGTTTTCATGGGGAAGGGACAGAGCTGAGGATGATGAACGTGCTAGCCACCCAAGGTAAGCGATTACAAACCAGAAGATTGCCAAAATAAGTGGTATTGGTAGGTTCTTACTCACATCAGTGGTCAGATTGTTAATCAACACTACTACATTGGAATGCTTAAAAGACCATGAAAAAATTAGGGAAAAAGAGCCAGATTTGGGGAGTGAAGGATGGCTGTTGCATCTAGACAATACCCCGCTCACACGCCTGTATCTGTCAAGCAGTTTCTGACCTTCAAAAAAATTACTGTAATTAAGAATCCTCTTTTATCTTCGGATTCGGCTCCATGCAACTTTCCCTTGCTTCCTACAGTTAAATCTTGCTGAGATATTGTTCATGGATACTCACCAAATTAAAACATTTTTCCACATTGCATCAAATTCATCTGCAGTGGATTCCCTCTCACATAGATCTAGAGGGAAATGAGATTGCGGACATTTTGGTCAAGGCTGGTGCTTGCGAGGTACCAGAGCCGTCA